>JAOXYD010082405.1:0-54102 GCA_028565735.1 Pinacopodium congolense
AAAACTAAAATAGTTAAGATTCAGCAAAAACAACGAAAAGGGTAAACACAATGCAAAAGATAATAAACTAATAATGATAGCAAAGAAATGGGTAGAATGTATCATCGGGATTTTGGGACAATATTTGACCCTAGAACCTCGATGGAGGATACTTTAGCTAAGATGTTATCCTATAGGTCCTAATAAGCTCTCAAACCCTCGGTCCTTTGAAAGTAGGTGATTCTAACAAATTCTAGAAATAACCATAACTCTGTTATACCTTCGAACAAGCTCCCTAAGTTTAATAGTAATAAATCATTACGTACTAAGGAATGATTAACTTAGGCCACCTACTCACAAGTTAGGAAGGTTTAACCTAAACGATTGAAACCCTATATTAATTGGCTAAGTTTACCCATAAATCTAACTAGCTTATTACTAATTCTAGAAATCGCTATGGACTACTAAGTATCACATGCTTAAACCGAGCTTTTGGATTAGGAAATTACCTAAAAAGTGATCAAGCCTAGAAATAATATCTAATCCTTGACACTGAACCTAAGCTCCAATCCAACCTAAGCTTTGCACAAAATTCAATAGAACTCAATCACATTCTCATAAATAATTAACCATTATCCCTAAAATACCTTCAAACCCTTAGAAAACTACCTATACATGCTTAAATTAATCAAAATAGACATAAAATAAACAAAATATATACTTAATTAAAGGAAATCAAGGTTGGAAAATTCACAACTAGTAATGAGAATTAAGATTCAATACTTAATCTAATGTAAACTTAAGTTATTTATGCCAATAATCAACTAATTAAAACTTAATTAACAAAACCCAAATTAACTAAAATAAAATAGAAATTCTAGCACACCTAAAATAGGGCAAAATAGAAATTAAACACTTTGTTACATAAGAACATGCATGATTTCAATTATAAAGTAAAACCTATTTCAAAAACATCAAGAATAAGAAAAAACTGATAAGATAATTTTTTAAACCATCAAAAACCCAACAATGGCTGACTTGAAATAACTAGTAACTAAGCTTAAACAATGAAAATCCGGGCTGAAAATTAAAGAAAAGATCATCTATTGCATTATATCCAATAATCTTTACATTATCTATGAAGTTACTATTCAAAATCCAAATCATATTCAATCTATATGCATTGAAAGATAAAGAAACAAAAATACAACTCCTAATTTCACTATTAGAGAGCAAGTCGGCAATCTGAAGAGCAATATGGTGGTCTAGTGATCCACCTTATTGCTCCCAATCTTCGCAGCTTTATGGTGGTCGATTGACCCGTCGTATAGCTTTTCTCAACCCACCATATAGCTCCATTTTTGCTCCAGTTTCTTCCAAAATTTCATACTTTGATCTAAAACTTGTGATAAAAGATTAAATCATAAACACATTATAACATAATTTGAGTATTTTTAAACCAGAAATGGGGATTAATTTAATTGAAATGACATACCAAAACTTAGCAAAATTCATCCTTATCAAAAGCAAATTATAATAATTATGACGAAAATTGTTTCAAAAGTAAGCTTAAAATCTTCAGGGCAAAGCTAGAAGTCATCAAGTAAATTATCAAGGAGGAATGTTTAGTGAGAACTTTTTAGATATATATTTTTTATTTAATAAGCAATCATTATATATAAGATTAGTTGGCAATGTTCATTATTGATCATTTCAAATGTAGTTAATTAGTATAGCAATATTTTTTAAAATATTTTAAACTTTTACAAATTTTTTTTATGTGTATGGAATATAAATTTATTTAAAAAATTCTTCCTATCCTAACATTTCATAAGAAGTTTGAGAATAACATCAGCCTCATATTTGCAATGGTGTTTTGCTTCCCAATGACAAAACCCTCATAAATAACAATTGAACATAATATGGAGGATTGTAGAGCATCACATGGCTCATGAATGAGTCATTATTCACTATAATGCAAGTTTGATTGGTTCAAATATGATAAGGTATTTTAGGCCTTATGACTGTATACAATGAGAGCAAAGTTATGAACTTTGAAAAGAAGAATTGGCCGCTAGGGCATGCTTAGAAACAAGTAGCATTCCTACAAGATAACAAGTAGTGTCCTTGTAATCATTTCCACAAATCACCACATCATCTACATATACTGAAAGGGTAATAAATTGATTAGATTTAATGAACAAAAAACAATCATGCACAGAATGTTTAAAGATTAAATATGTAAAAGATTCTGCAAATTCCAAGTTTGATAGCTTTGAAGCAAGCTTCAAGCCATATAAGGACCTTTTGAGTAAGCAAACTTGTCTTGGTTTAGCCTGAATATGTCCCTATGTTAGTTGCATATACCCCATATACCCCTCTTCTTTCAGAAAACCATGTAAAAAAGAATCATTAATGTCTAATTGATGAATTGATCATTACTTTGTGGTTTCCAAAGTAATGAACAACCTGATTGTTACCACCTTTGCCATAGGTGAATATTTTTTATAATCCAATCCATCAACTTGATTGTACCACTTTTCCACCAGCCTAGCCTTATGTATTTTCACATTACCATTAAGATTGCTATCCACTGTTATTCCTCTCTAAGGCCTTAACTCATGTTGCATAGCTTAAGTTTAGTTGTATAGAATTGCTTGTGCATAAGTCGCTGGCTCCTTGACATTGATACATTGGACAAGAAAGCTACACAGTACTATAAGAAAAAACAAGAAATAATAGAAAAAGAAGATATGTAAGAATGGATAGCTTCACCTAAGTCTTCAGATGTGGAAGGGAAATTATTGTTATTAGTAAGGGATAACCCTATTTGTATTCCTAAACCTTTCATTAATTTTCCAATTAAGTCTTATCCTTTTGAGAGTTCTTATTGAAGTCTTATATATGTGAGGATTAATTAAAAGAAGTCTTAGACCTATGTGGAAAGACTGACATTGAATAATCCACATAAGTATAGGACTTAATTGGAAAAAAATTATGAAAGGTTTAAGAATACAAATATTTGGGATAACCATATTTGTAGTCCTAAACCTTTCATAATTTTTTCAATTAAGTCATATTCTTATGCAGATTAATCAAAGGCAGTCCTATACCTTTGTGGAAGGACTACCTTTAATTAATCCACATAGATATAGGACTTTAATAGGAAGTCTTAAAGAAATATGACTCAATTAGGAAAATGATGAAAGGTCTAGGACTACAAATATGGTTAACCCTTACTAGGAACAATAATAGCACTATGCACAAAATGTTTCAACTAGGTTGCTTTCCTTCTTTATGTGTGAGTGTGTATGTGTTTGACTTCTTCTAACTTAATAGCCCTAAAATTCCCATTTTCATATTGCCAGGATATTGAATGTAAATGATTTGGTCTAGGTTCTTAGATAAAAGATATTTTTAAGGTTTATTCTGTAGAAGATATTTTTAAGGTTTGTTCTATAATGGGTTTTGAATTCATGACTGGTGCATCTAGTCTTTGTATGCAAAAAAGGCATATAATGAATTTAAATCAACAAATATAGGAAAAAATGTTTCACAATCTTGTTTTGTTTCATAAGTAAAAGCTCATAGACTTTTGTGAAAATTTACATCTGTACTATCAAAAACTTCTTTGCCTAAATCAAACACGTTACAACCCTTTTACCCTCTTAGATAATTAAAAAATCTATTATCAAACTTATCTTTTAAAGGATAAATATTGTAACTAAATAAAGACATAAAAAAACTTTCATATGCTTATAAGTAGTAATTAAACCAATAAGTAACTCGTAAGGTGTTTTCCAATGTAAAACCTTTAATGTAAATCTGCTAAGAATATAAGTTGCTGCTAAAATTAATTCAAACTAAAAAATTTTTGGCAACTTTATTTCAATCATAAAAGCCCTAGCAATATTCAATAAGTCCCTATGTTTTCTCCGTATTCTCCCATTCTGTTTGAGTGTATGTTGTAAGCCCTATGCCTCCCAAGGGAGGTGAACTGGATATTTAAAAATTTCCTTCTTAAATTAAACAATCTTAACCACCTAATCAAATTTAACTTATATGTAATCCCTAAGCCAAAATTTTAACCTATAATGATGTGTTATACTTATGAAAATTCAATAAAATTCAATCAACAATAAACAAACACAATTGTATAAATATTAAAAAGGATAGGGAAAAAGAGGAACATCAAGATTTATAGAGGTTCATAATGCTTACCCGAAAGATAGACTACACCCACTCTCCAACTACTTATTGAAATTTTACTAAAAACAATCTTATTGACAGTAAAGAGTAACCCTTACAATAATCTTGCTTTTTATAAAGAGGGTAAAGAGTAACCCTTTACAATCTTGTTTAT
This sequence comes from Pinacopodium congolense, assembly GCA_028565735.1. Classification (NCBI taxonomy): domain Eukaryota; kingdom Viridiplantae; phylum Streptophyta; class Magnoliopsida; order Malpighiales; family Erythroxylaceae; genus Pinacopodium; species Pinacopodium congolense. Next base: position 4,343 of record JAOXYD010082405.1, read on the forward strand.
AAGGGTCAAGAGGAACTCACTCAATCCTATTTATTAAGGATCAAGAGGAATCCACACAATATTGTTTATCAAGGTTAAAAAGGAACCTAACATAATCTTTTTTAAGTGGGTGAAGAGTAACCCTTACAATCTTCATTTAAATGGGTGAAGAGTAACCCTTTGAATAACTAGCCCCCAAACTCAAGCTACCTAAGCATCAATTCAAGCTTATATAGCTTAACAAATGTTGATAAAAAACAATGCAAGATAGGGCTCAAATGCAATCAATGCAATTCTTATACCTTATACATTCCCTAATGCTCATACAATGGCATAAAATAATCCAAGACACATTCAACAATTAAACTAATTCAAATATTGTTTAATATTGATCAAGAGCAACCTTTGAACACTCTTTTTAATGGCAAAGAGGAGAATGAAATACAATCAACAAATAACATGATTAAATCCCTTAAAATAGTAACCAAAAAACACCTTAATGGTGTTTCTTTGCAGGTCATGGAAAAATGTTTCTGCAACTTCTAGAGACAAATAAACAATATAATAATTGTTGTAACTTCTTAACTAATCATACACAATAAAATTGGGGCAATAAAATCTTGATTATAGCATTAAATAATTGAATCTAAATAATATGAACATAAGCTATTAAATTATATACTATTTATGTTTCATCCTAGAAACAAACGATTTTAACTAACCAAATGATATAAAATAAAGACAAAAAACCTACTAGAACCTTAATAAATCTCTTAACAATATATTGCAACAATAAAAATGAATTTAAAGCATGAAACAAAAGGATTATATCAAGAATAGTACAAGAACATGCATGAGTTGTCGAATATGCACTATTAAGGTTTTAACCTTATATACAACTGATTCTAGCCTTCTAAAATCACAAACATAAATTAAAAAATTTCTTGGAAGATAAACAAGCACAACAAAAACAAGTTAGAGAAATTTCAAATCATAAAAATCAGATTAAATAGCCAAAGATAATATGAAAGTTGATACATACAAAACTACATAGATTTGATGTATATGAATAAATGAGTTTAAACTAAACAAAATACAATCTTTAAATGCAAAAAAAGAAGAAGATCAAAACAACTCTTGATTGTTAAAAAAAACTAAAAACCATAATTTTGTAGTTTCATAAACGAGATTAAAACAAAAGAAAACATGAGAAATGGAGATGAACTAATGAACAGCAAAATCTGGACAATTTTGACGTTCTTTAGGATTTGATCTTGTAAAATTGTTTTAGGAACGAGCATAAAGATTGTAAAAAATGGTTTAGGACTCTTATTTAAAGTGTTAGGGAGTGATGTGAGTCATTGGAATGGAAAAATGGACGTTATAAGGGTGAAAAACTTTAAAGAACCCAAAGCTGGTTATTTTGAAAACTAGCCGCTATGCTGTTAAGGGACTTAACCTTAAGTTTGCATAGACTTAAATGACTATGTTTAAGTCCCAGAAAAACACACACAAAAAATACTTAAACCAAATCCAAAACACTTCAAATAAATTTCTAACATTATATATGACTTCAAACAAGTTTTAAAAACATATATAAAGGCCTTTCCAATATCAAAAACCTTTCAATTGAACATATTAGAATTAGCCTTGATTAAGGAAACTTTTCATCCTTAAACAAAATTTAAGACTTTTCAAACATTTTCTAAACCTTCCATAAACCAAAATCACATCAAAATAAGAAATAAATCAATTCAAATACACATAAACAAAGTTTTAAAACAGTTAGACTCATTAAGAGGTTTTCTTTTAAAGAAAATCACCAATTTCCTCTTAGTTATGCAACTTTATACTAATGTGACATTCTAAACCAATTCCGAATATATCAATTCCATAATCAATTTCAAATAATTATGAAAACCTTTATCGAAAGCCTATAAGCAAATGTTCAAGTAAATATGACATGTAAATGTGAGCCTTTTATAAAGATTAAGGAAACCTTCAAGTTATGACTCATTCCTAAACCTGTAAGCAAACTTGAACTTCTATTTTTGATCTTCACTTTAATACTTTAATGCTTACTTCCAATTCCATTTTCTTCATGAAAGCTCTTCTACCTAGGGATCCAATACATGTCTTCACACTTTATGTATTTTCCTATCTTTTAATGCATCAAAACTCAAATAATAATAACAATAATGTTTTGTCATCATCAAAACATGTGAGTGGAACCTCTCTTGGTTCAACATACATTATATGTCATTTAATGAATAATCCCTTATTTGGGAAAAATATTTTTGTTGGCATGATTAACAAACTTAACATCGTCATTAGTCCTAATGACTTTAACCACTTTGTTATACTGAGTTTTAACAACAACAAAAAAAGAGATTATTATGACGTTAAAAACTTGGCTCTCTTATCATACACTATGGTAAGGGAAAACCTTGCTTTAGAAATTGATGAAACTTGAATAAATATTTTTTAAAAATTCCAATTTGGTTTGTGTTGCTAAAGGCCATATTTGTCACAAATATTTCTGTGAAACAAGATCTTGTGTATAATAAATATTCTTTTCCTTTAAAACATTCCCCAATTTGGAGTGCCACAAAATAGTATCCACATTAAAAATAACAGAATCATGTTTAAGTAATGACTTATAGCTACTAATCTTATTTTAAATCTCTTCCTCTACTTTATTAAAAGGCAAGCACATCCAAGAATAGGAAAAAAAAGGAAAAAAAAACCTTTCTAGAATATCCTTTTATGCTTTAGTTATGTAAGCAAGGAAAAAATTAGTTTAAGAAATTCTATATAAGTCCCAACAATCCAAAGTCTCTTTATCTCATGGTCCTAGAAAAACATAAATCTAAACCAAAATGAAGATTAGATTTTGATCTTTCATTTGCTTACTGACAGAGAGTAAACTAAACTTAAAACTAGGAACAAATAGAACATTATGCAGTTGAAATGTTGAAAAAAAATAATTTCTCCAATGTGATTAACATAGCTAGTTATGCCATCTGGTAAACATATTAATAATGGTTCTAAAATATTGGAAATACTCTTGAATGCAAACAAGTTCATACTCATGTAATGAGGTGGTCCATTGTCAATGATCTAGGTGCATATGTCAACTTTGCCTATAAACTTAAACTATTAGTTTTAAAATTACCAGGAAAGTTATTGGCACCCTCTCCATTCTCCCTGTGGTACTGGTGTTGCTGTGTCACTCCTTTTTAACATTCTTACAATATCTTTCATTCTGTTACTAAGTTATTCAAGCATGGAATTTTCAATTCCCAAGTCACTCTCAAATGGTGTCTTTTATTCATTTCCTACATTTGCAATTATCCTTATTCTTTTTTTTTTTGGTCTTTTTCTACCTCTAATTTCGATAACCCACAAGTTTGAAACAATTCTCCTTAATATGCCCATATTTATTATAATGTTTACGATGCCCTTTGTTTTTAAATTTCTTCTTCCTTTTATCTTTCTTATTTGTTTGGATTTGGCTCTTCATTAATAATGCGACTAATTTAGATACCTTACTAACATTCAATTGTATTTTTTTAAGACTCAACCCTCAAGATTATTGAATTTGCATTGTTAACATTTAGAACAGGATCTTGCAATAGCAATTGATTATTTACTTCCTAGTACCTCTTACTTATTAAATACCATAAAAAATTACATCATTCTATTTTTTATTTCTAGTTTTTTTTCAATCTTCTTAATGCTTCCACAACACCACTGAGGCAATAGGTCTAACTCATCTAACTTATCCAATAACCTTTTAAGCTTTGTATAAAATTATGCTACAAATGCATTTACTTGTTCGAAAGAAATAATTTGGCTTTATAATTGATAAATGATGGAAACATTACTTTCCCTAAATCTATCGTGTGTCTTATTCCAAAAGTCCCTTGGACAACTGATATACATGAATCCTACTAAATCTTTAGAAATTGAAATGAGTACCTGTGAATTTACCACATAATCTACCCTTTACCATTATTCAAACTCATCTTAATAAATCTCTGGCATGTGAAATTTTCCATCAATAAACCTTAATTTATTCTCAACACTCAAGGCAATCATAACAACTATTACCGAAGCCATACTTAGGCGATCTAGTTAAACAAGCTATTACCAAAGCAAAAAAGTGTTGAGGGAAAGAATGGATCAACAATGGGAGAGGTTTTGTAACATTGAATTTTTAAATATATATATATATATAAGCAACTCCACGGTTGCAAGAAATTTTTGACAATCTAAAATAATCTAGAAATTTACACATGCTATATTCAGATAATATAATTGCATTTCTTGTCCTTTTTCCTTCATTATGGTAGGGTGTTCATCTAGAAAACATAGGTTCCTATTCTTAATATTAATAAATAAATTATATATAGTAATGATTAGAGAATTGGATAGATTTACAAGCTTCCAAATGTTAAAAAAAAAGAAAGGAGGTTTAAATAATGAGCTAAAGTAATTTAAAATTTAACTAGTCTTAAAATCAAAATAAGTAAAGGATCAGTAATAAGTAAAAATCTAGCCAAAGGTATAATTTTAGTTAAGTTCATTTAAATTGATCATGGACACAAAAATTGACTTCTTTAGTTCCTAAATAAATTAATTATAGTTGTTAACAACAAACTTTGACAACCTATCTTCCCTTACATCGTTGATAACTAAGACAAGTGTTTTGAATGATTTCTTTTACCAATAAAAAACCCTAAATAATCCTTTAGGATTCAATTTATTAATAGCATTAAGTGCTAGAATGACTACCAATTCTAACTAACAAATGCACAAACTTAGTTCATTTAATGTAGATTATATATTCCCATAACATAAATTGAAAACACTTTTTGTAGTTAACTATCTTATTTTACTACTAGTATTATAATTTTCAAATAATTACATATTTAAAATTCTAATTAGTAGTATATTATTTCCATAAATTGAAGAACAGATCTCTTAAAAAATAAATCAAAACAATAATTTTATTAACCAAGAAAATATATGAATATTCAAAAATCCAAAGAATAATGTAATTAATTAAATCTCACAATTCTTTGTAAATTAACTTTGATTATCCTTTAAGTAGAAAGAAATAATTTAAACATTCATAATAGAAAAGAAATAAACAAAGAAGATGATAGATTTAATGCTACTGATTAAGAAAAGCTGAAGATGGTAAATGAAACACAATTTCCTTGTTTTTTCCCCTTCTCCTCTCCTTTTTGTTTTAATCACTTTGAGAGTGTTTTTGATGGCTTTAGATCTCTTGTTTCATTTTTTTCTAATAATGAAGGTTGTTATAATTTTTGGAATCTTAACAACATATTTGGTTAGTTTCATCCTTTTTCCACTAAAATTTTCATCATCTTTTAGATTTTCCAATAGCAAAATGACACTTAAATCTAGGTTCAAATAGCATTGTTAACAAGAATCGTTATTCTTCTATCTATATTGAAGAGAAAAACAATGGTAACCAGAGAGCTAAATGGCACCATTTGTTACCCATATTTACCTTTTGACTTTTCTTGTACATAAAATGACACTAACTCTTTAAACTGAATGGCATCATTATTCCCCAACATTTTGCTTCCATCTTCTTTCACCATATTTTGCTCCTTTTAGGCATATGTCTTGCTCAAACCCAAAAAATACCTTAAACTTAATCAAACAGTCCATTATACTTCAACTCTTCAAGGCATCAAATAATAAGATTGAACATAAGAAGAATAAAACCTATCAAAATGACAGTGTTATAATTTTAACTTAAATACAAAAACGTTTCTAAACTTCCAAAGATTGAAAATCAACACAATAAATCTTTTAAAGCTAAAAAAATCAATAAAATTATATTAGAAGAATAAAAATGAAATTAAAGCATGAAACAGAAGGTTTAAACCAAAGACAACTCAAGAGTTGACAATATTGCACTGTTTAAATTTCCAGCTTAAAAATGACAATTCTAAGACTTTTGGAACCACAAAAATAGATTAATCAACTGCATGAGAGCTAAAAAACTTTTAAAAAATTAATCAAATAAAAAAAACGGATTTGAAGCATGAAAGAATAAAAATGAACTAAGAAACATAAAAAAAAACTCTCAAAACTGTGATGTTTATCACTTTAAAGGACCAAATCTTATTTAAAGTGACATAAAGATTGTTATGAAAGCTATAAGACACTTATATATGGTGTTAGGAAACCGACATAGCCGTTAGAAATAAAAAATAGCTATTGGGGACTTAAAAATCAGTTAAACTCGAGAGTTAAAACTTTTAAAAAACTATTCATTCAACCTAAAATCGACTTTTGGGTTTATCAACAGTGCCATTATTCTTTAACCCGAACTACCCGTTGTAGTCACAAACTATAACGATGCTATTAATCAATCACACCAACCACTGATAATCCACCGTGTATGTCCCAAAAAAACATAAAAAATGATTCAAACTAAATTCAAAACTTTCCAAACAATTCTCCGCCATCAATGAAGTTTTAACAACTTTTCAAAACCAATTCCAAGGATTTTTTAATTTCTAAGACATTTTAATTGAATTCTAACACAAAATTAGCTTTGGTCATTTATTATAAGCATTTTGAAAACCTTACAAAGTTTCTAAAACTTTGAGAAACACTTTCAAAACAAAAATTCACATCATAATATGATTTAAACATATTCAAACACACATGAAAAACATTTAGACTCATCAAGCAACATACATTAACATAATTCATCACATTGCCTCTTGATTATGTAATTTCAATGTATATGAAATATTCTAAAATAATTTGTAACATGCCAATGTCATATTCAAATTGACTTAATCATTAAAACATTTATGTAAAACCTATATGCAAATATTCATACAAATACGACATACAAATGCGAGCCTTTTTTTAAGCATTGTTTAAGATCAAGAAGACTTACAAATTATGAAACTTTCCTAAACCTCTTCAACCTTGATCTTCTTTTTCTCTTAATCTTCACTTCAATACTTCAATGCTTGTTCCATTTCTCATTTTCTTAATGAAAGCTCTTCTACCTTGGGCTCCAATACATGTCATTCCTAAACCATATCAACCTATCTTACAACCACGTTAAAACTATCACATTAGTAATAAGAATTTTCTACATCATCAAAACACATGATTAGAACCTTCCTTACTTCAACATATACAATTGAGTTTTGAGGAAATTTCATATGAATTTTTGTACAAACTTGTAATAGGGTGTTCAAATTATAGGTAAATTTTCATAAATATTTGAAAATTTTATATTTAAATTTGAGGAAGAAAAGCAAAATAAATAATACGAATAAGTGAACTAAGTGTTGTGAAAAGGCAAGATGAAGCGTAAAATATACTTGCCAAATTATTATTTAAGACAAGATAAAGTATAAAATGCACTTGTCATGCAGGATGGTGTATAAAATGCACCTACTGAGCCACCTTGGGAAAGCATGAGGTGTAGAGTTGATTTGAGACTGAATATTATGCATCAAGGGATAATTTAATATGCCATGTGACCATATGTGCTAAATCATAGTCAAGATAGAGTCATGAGATGTTGGTTATTGTTAATTGCATTGGCTTGTGTTAAAATATCTAATAACTTTTTACTTCTGTTAAGATATTTTTGAGTAGATGTTTGAAGTAATTGCTTGAGGATAACTAATGTTCAAGTGTGGGGGAAATATGATTAGGTGCCTAGTGTTCACATAATTTGTTATAAATTGAGCTTTACAAGAAACACCATTAAAGATGTGCTTTGGTTGCTTATTTAAGGTATTTGTTATTGTTGATTGGTTATTGAGATATAGGCTCATCTTTTCCATTAAAAACTGAAAGTTTCTTTTCACCTGCTATAAATACTGTTCAATTGTTTTTAATTATTGAATATGATTTGCATTGGTTTATGCTTTATATGAGCATTAAGTAATGAATTGGTTTTGATATTACATAAGTTGCATTGTGAGCCCATTTTAGCATTGTTTTATTATCAATAATTTGTTGAATTGTGTAAGCTTGAATTGAGACTTAGGAAGTTTGAGTTTAGGGGTTAATTTCATGAATTAAATTGTGGATTTTGGTTATCACTAAAGGATTACTATTCACCCACTGAAAAGTAAGCTTGTTGGGTTCCTTTTGACCCTTGAAATCAAAATTGTGTTGAATTCCTCTTGACCCTTGTAAAATAAGAGATTTTAGGGTTACTCTTCACCCTCTTTTTGAGAAGTAAGATTGTAAAGGTTCTTCTTCACCTTCTTTGTGGAAAGAAGAAGTTCTAAGGGTTATTCTTCACCCTACAGAAGATTAGTATAGTTGAAATTTCTAACAAGTAGTTGGAGAGTGGATTAGGCCATCATTATAGATTGTTGAACCACTATAAATCTTGGTATTCTTCTTTCCCTATTCTATTTATATTTATTCTCTTGTGTTTGATTTTCATTTAATTGAATTTGCATAAGCATTGGCATATCATTGTAGGATGAATTCTAGTTTAATGATTACATAAAGCTAAAATTTGTTCAAACTATTTGGTTTAGAAGAAAACTTTTAAACACCTAATTCATCCCCTCTTAGATGCCACAAGGCTTACAGTATACAAAAAGGTAAACTCAACACATGCAATTTTTTAAGTTAAAAATTATTGACACGTGTAATTCATATAACCATACTTAGGATCGCCATAAACATTATTCAATATTAGTCACACTAATCACGTAAACCACATTAAAATATACTAATTAACAATAAACTAACCATTAGAGTAATTCTAAATTAAGATATGTAAAACAATCACTCTTAGAAAAGCACATTCATTTAACTATAAAAATTTAATCAAAATAGCCCAAGTAGACTTGATTTTGAAAAAAATTAAAACACTTCTCTAATTGTAGTAAAATTTCTAAAACCTTTGCCCCATACTTAATCCATACATTATCCTTAATATATAAAGACAAATACTCCATAAATGAAGAAAGTAAAAGTCTAAGAGGGAAGAAGACTTCCTTGAAATTGATGGGTATCATCCATGTGCTAAATAGTTAAGGTAGATTGAATATTAAGTAAGCAATAATGTTCCAAAGCAAAATAGAAAACAATCAACACAAAAATGTTATAGCCGATCTAAATTAAAACAAAAAGAAATTTGGGTTGCTTCCAAAAAAGTGCCTCTAATTAACGTCTTTAAGTAAATGTGGCCGTTGCTCAATGTTTATAAGTAAGAGAAACTAAACCTATCTCCTCAACTTTAGATACTTCAAAACCTTCATAAATTCACCTTGAAAGTTTTTACTTATGTTTATACTTTGAATCGCAACTACCCCATAAGTAAATACATTAGTAACAACATAAGACCTAATCCATCTAGAATGTAATTTACCAGGAAATAATTTCAAAAGTGATTGGTAATTTAAAACTTTTTGTTTAATCGAAAAAGATTCCATAGAAATCATTTGATCATGGGCTTTATCCTTTCCTTATAAATTCTCAAACTTTTTTAAGCATCATGATAAGGATGAATTTTGTAGTATTTCTATATGTGTTTCAATGTCATTTCATCCCTATTTTTATGTTTAAATACTTGATTTCTGTTCCTTTTGAGTTTACTTGCAAATTTGACATTAAGACACAAATACAAATTGAAATGTCCAAGTTTAGAGTAGAATTGGAGCACAATTGGAACTAAAAGAGGTGTAGAACCAACTTCAGGAGTTAAAGCATCATGTTATAAAGTTCCACACCAAATTTTAAGACTATATGACAAGCTATGAAGAGTGGACAAAGAAAAGAACAAGATAAGCTAAGATAAGCATTAAATTTGGTATACGTAACTGCAGTGATGCATTAGGTTCAACTTTAAGGCTTGTATTACTTTGAAATTTTATGAGGGGTGTAAGAGCATCATATGGGGATCCCACACACCAAATTTCATGGTAATCAGAGGTGCACAAAAATAGTTAGAGGAGAAAACACAAAGAGGGGTAGTAGTTGTTAAAGTCTGGGACTTAAATGACCCCAATAATGGCCGCTTAGCATCCTGGAAATGAAAAAAAAGGGAAAATTTGACTTTTCACTCTCCAAAATGTTCTAAACCCTAAATGAGACCTATATAAGCTTAAGATGAGAGGATTTCTAACAGTTTTTCTCCCTCTTAAGGCAAACTCAATTTGCTTTGTGATTTTCTTAGGTTTTGGTGTTGTTTCCATCTTCTTCTTCTCTTTTCATGTTCTATCCTTAGATTAATGTATTACGTGTTATATAAATTTTGTTACTACTATTTCTATTACTGTTTAATGATTTTTTTTATTTTCTTATCTATTTTTATTGGGTTTTGTTAAATAGATGTTAAACCTTTGTTTTATGTTAATATATTCTGATTTCATTATTTCTAGATATGATTCTCTTATTTTCTTTATGATTTCTGTGTTTTTGTTGCTATTCTTGTTAATTTCAAATTGTGTTCTTGGTTATTTTAGTATGTTGGCTTACTTTTAATTGGGTTTAAGATTTTTGATGGATTAATGGGTTAGAATGATTATAATTAAATGGGTCTTCAATGGGCATTGTGAATTATGCTAGGATTAAGTTATAATTCTAAGTAGGTGCTATGGATAGGGTATTAGTGGTAAGATTGATCACCCTAGATTTAACTTTTAGTTCAATTGATAGGATTTAGCTCTTCATGTGTAATTGTCATTAGCGAAATTCATAAATGGCAATAGTTTAATTGAATTTATGGGTAAACTTAGTCAATTAACCTAGGATTCTGATTCTTAAGGCTACATGATTCGAGCTTGTTAGATCATGACCTTAGTTACCCATTCCCTAGTTTTTAATATTATTATGTCACTAAATCTAGAGAGCCTATTCTAGGTTTTCGTGTGATTAGGAGTAAGTTTTCTATCCTATAGACCTTATTTAAAAATGGAGGAACTTAGGATACAAGAATTTGTTTGTGTCTATAGGCTAGCATCTTAGGTATAACACAATCTTTAAAATTTCGATGATTAATTGTAATTAATGAATCTAGATAATATCTTCATCCTAGGTTTTCCTATTTGTTATTTGTTTCTTGTTTTGTTCGCTTAGCTTTGTTAATTGAATTTTAGTTTATTTAATTTCTATCGCTCTAGAGGTTTGTTTTTATATTCTTTTTATTTTGTGCGATATTAGGAATAATGTAAGAGCACTACCAGCTCTTTATGAGATCGACCCTAACTTGGCTTGCTATATAGTTAGTTAGGTTAGCTATGAATTTTATTATTTATTAGTTTGCAACGAGCTACCATGTCATTACATATTTCCTTAAATTTTTGTAATTTCAGTTTCCTTTATGCTCCATCTTCATCTACCTTAATGCTGTAATTATTGATAGCCTAATCTTTCATATTCTCTAAATAATCATGAAGATGATATGATTTACGAAATATTAAGCAATAAGGAGACAAAACTTTAGGGGTCTTATATATGGTAAGGTAGGCCCAAATTGCATCCTAAGTCTCAAACTACAATCTTTCCTAATTAGATTAACTGTCTTTTTGAGAATAGACTTTATCTCTCTATTAGATACTTATCTTATCTATTAGTCTAAAGGTAGTAGACTATATAAGATTTATGAGTAGCATTGTACTTATTAAATAGAGCTCCCACCACTCTATTGCAAAAATTATTTGTGCTATCCTTGATGATAGCATTCAATACCCCAAACCTAACAAAAATATTATATTTGACAAAATCATTAACAACTTTAGTATTGTTAGTCTTAGTAGCCTTAGTTTTTACCCACTCGGAAACGTAGTACACAATAAGGAAAATGTAAACATTACCATTAAAAGAAGGAAAAGGGCCCATAAAATCAATACTTCATAATAAAATATAAAATATTTCACAAACAAGAATTAGGGTAACTGGCATTTGCTCTTTATGCCTTATATTTCTAGTTTTCTAATAATGTTCACAGGCCTTATAGAATATGTATGCATCGCGAAATAAAGTAGGCCAAAAGAATCCACTTTTGACACCTTATATAATGTATGTTCTCTTAAGACCAAAGTGTTCCCACATGAATGGAAAAAGGTGAGAATTGAGGTTATCTCCTGTTGAGTTACCATCTTCTAATAACTTGGTCTGAATAATAGTTCCATAAATAAGGATCATCCTGTATAATAATATTTACCATCACTTTTACTTTTATTCTTTTGAGCTCTAGACAAGTGATTAGGTGATATCCTAGTAACTAAGTAGTTTACAATATCAACATACTTAAAATTTATCTTATGAATGGAAAAGAGTTGCTCATCTGGGAAATCATCTAGTAATGATGATTGCTCTCCACTTATATAAGGTGACGTATGACCAAGTTTTTAACACCCTTCTTGTGGCATATCTCTGAGTTAAAATCTTGCAGCAAGAGTATTCATCAAATAATATGTGGCATTGCTTCTTTCTTTATGATTAGAATATATAATAAATTTAATGCCAAGTAAATGGGGACGAAAATTTTCTAAAGCAATAGCAATAGTTAAAAGTTCTTTCTTTATTATTAAATAACTGCATTATGCACTATCAAGCATTCTAAACATAGCAGATAATGTGAGAAGCTCGTTTAACTCTCCTTTTAAGCACAATACCAATAGGATGATTACATAGATCACGCATGATCTCGAAAGGTAGGTTCTAATGAGGGAGTTATACAATTGTTGTTAAAGTCAAAATCTCATTTACCTTGTCAAATTTTTCCTTATGTGCCTCATTAGACTTAATCCCAACATGTTTTTGCAATAGTTTAAATAAGGGTTGAGTTGTTTTGAAAAAAAAATCTTTAATAAAGAATTGATAGAAGTCTACATGTCCAAGAAAACAATGACCTCCCACACATTTGAGGGGCAAGGAAAAGATTTAATTACATCTATCTTAGCTCTATCAACTTCAATTCCTTTATAATAGACTATATGGCTTAGAATAATACTTTGATCTATCATTAAATGAAATTTCTCATAGTTTAGAGCAAGGTTCATTTCTATACATCTTCTAAGTACTTTAGTGATGTTATCCATATGTATATCAAAAGAACTACCATATACTATAAAATCATCCAGAAATACCTTTGAAATGTTCTCCATAAAATTTAAAAAGGTACTAACCATAAACTGTTGAAATGTAGCAAGGCATTACATAATCTAAATAGCATTCATCAATAAGCGTAGGTAATAAACAAGTAAGTAAAGGTAGTCTTTTCTTAAATCTTCAAGTACAAATGGAATTTTATGAAAATATGAATAACTATTAAGACAACAATAGTGTGTACGACCTACTAAACATTCAAGCATTTGATTAATAAAAGGAAGGGGGCAATGATCTTTCCTAGTTGCCATTACGATCTATACAAAATCTCCATCCATTTTGTCCATAGGTAAGCACTAAGTTACCATTAGGATTTTTCATAATAGTCATACCTTTTTATTTGGAACAACTAGAACTAGACTTATCCACTTATTATTTGAGATTGCGTAGATCATACAATCATTAAGAAGTTTCAAGATTTCCTTCATCACAACTTCAATCATGGGTGGATTCAATCTATGTTGAGCTTCTTTAGATGGTTTACTATTGTCTTTTAATAATTTCTTGGGCATGAATGAAGAAGGACTTAATCCTTTAATATTAATTATAGTCTACTTAATAGCCTCCTTATTATTTCTAAGCGCTTAAAATAACTTTTCTTCTTCCATAATGTTAACTTTAATGGATATTACCATTGGAAGAGGTTCTTCTTCTCCTAAAAATGCACACTTCAGATAATCAAGCAAGGTTTCAATTATAACTTTGACTCCTACACATCACACGGAAAGATGTTTTATGTAAGACAAAGACAATACAATATAAGGCATACCATACTTTAGAGGTATAAGAGGCCCTAATTCATAAACTATGTCATATAAGTTAGAATCCATTACACAATTCCTATGAAATTTCTACAATCCTTAAAGAGAGAAGCTTTTGTTAAGTGCAATCTTTAGCATATCTTCATTAATAAGTTCAAAAGTTTCCTCAACCAAAGTATCAACGACATTTATGATAAAAATAGAGGACACTTCACTAGGATATATCATGGCATCGTACATCTTAAATTTAATAATTTTACTATCAAATTCTGTAGTAAATATTCTATTATACATATTAGTTTTCATTCTTGATGTCTTAAGAAGTGATCTTCGTAATGAATTTGAAGTAGAATTAGGAGAATCTCCTTGTTCCATATCAAGCATGTAAAATCAATAAGAAAAACCGAACCATTAACTTTCATTAAAGCATCCTTTAAAACCCATATAAGAAGCACATTAGATCTATTAACTAATTTATTAATCACACTCCTTTCTTTGAATGAAACAATATTCAACGATGAATAAAAAGAAAGAGCCATGACATTTATAGAAGTTCTTAGACCATATTTCATCTTTTCAAGGCCTACTTAACCTATCTTGCGATGGATAGTAAACGTACTTGGATCCTTTCATTTCAAAGGTAATTTCTTTTAGAGAATAGCTAAAACATTCTCCCCCACACTTATCTTCTCATTATCTTTTAGCTTCCTTTTGTTAGTGCATAGTTCCTTAAGAAATTTAACATAATGAAATACTTATTTTACAGTATCAAGTAAAGGGATATTTACCATCATCTTGCAAAAGGCTCAAGGGTCTCCTTCTCTTCTTCTTTCTTGGACTTGGTGAATATTGCAAGAATAGAAGGATTTGACAACAATATAGTTGCTTATCCATTACTAGATCCTATAAGCTAATGAGTTTGGTGTTATAAAGTAATCACTTCTTTTTCAGTTTCCTTATCTAAGGCTTACTAAAGACTTTTCTTCTTAAGTTCCCTTAACTCCTTACCACTTTTAAAGGTAACTGTACTAGTGTTTTGCTTAAGGTTAACCATAGTTTTATGAAGGTAACTTACCATGAGATTCTAATTTACTAATATAAAATGCCAATTGACTTATTTAATTTTCCTAGTTCTAAATGCTTCTTCTTGTCTTCTATTAAAATTGTTTCACATGAGTTACAAGTTTTTCCGAAAATGTGTTCTATAAACATGCTTATAATGGGTTAGTGTATCATTGTGGAAATGATGGCCTAGGTTAGAATTGCCATAAATTTTGTTGCCTTACTTTATAATGGAAGTTAGGATAATCCTTCCATCCTGGATTACAAGTTTTTAAGTAAGGATCATACTTCGTTTGAGGTGGTTTATAAAATCCTTTAACCAGATTAACATGCTCCTGTGAATCATTTTAAAACATTAAGCACATGTCATCTAGGTGTCTAGTGGAAACATAAGTTTTATATGCCTTAACTTGATGCATATTCCCCATAGTCTATTGTTGTCTATGAGAAGTCATAGTAGAAATTTAATGTTTAAGGGATGATATACTTACCTTATTCACTCTTCTTGGAAATAATTCTTGTATAAAATGAAACTATTGCAAATTGGTAGGCATAATTGAGATTAAATCTCTAACTTCTTTAAGATTAAATATATAGCTTCTCTATGAGTCTTATTTATTATGGAACCTTCACTAGCTGCATTCATCATCCTCATTTCCATTGCAATTAATCCTTTATAGTAGTATTGAACAAGAAGTTGCACTAAAATTCCTTGTTGAGGAAAAATTGAGCATAATTGATTAAACCTTTCCTAATACTCATCAATAGTCTTTGTATCTCTGTACTTAATCCCACATATCTCCCTTCTTATACGGGCATCTAAAGGGAGAAAAAACTTGTCTAGGAATAACCTCATCATCTTCATCCATGTGGTAACAGATCTAAAAGGCAGGTAAAGCAATCAATCCTGAGCCCTATTGGCTAGTTAAAATAGGAAGATACATAACTTAGTTTGCTTTTCAAATACCCTCAGTCTTATACTTAATCACATCACATGAAATTTCTTTTTATGTTTGTAAAGGTCTTTATTCTCTAATCCCCAAAAGGTAGGCAATAAATGAATCAATCTAGACTTTAACTCAAAAGTTACCTCCAAGTTTGGATACTATATGCAAAATAGCTATTGGTGAAAATACAATGTTTCAAATTCCTTTAAAGTTCTCTCTTCGTTAGCCATGTTTTGTTGTTTAGTCACTAAAATCCATTCAACTTCCTTCCTTAGCTTCCTAGCTATCTTTTCAATCTCATAATTATAGTTAAATTCACCTACATTAGTGAAGCATATTAAACACCTATTACTTTGAGCACTATTTTCATGGTATATATTACTTGTATTTTAGAATAATTTTAAAGGATTTTACAATAAATTAAGAAAGTATTGCCAATTTAAGACTTATTTTTGCCTACACAAGTAAAAGGAGCAAAACTTTAGAAGAATTAAAGCAATTTGGAACAATCTTGGAAAAATAAGAGAAGAAGTCTAGAACACAGTACCAACACACTACCTATTAGAGGCCATGTTCAATTTGGTTACATTATGTCCTCCTTACATAGCTAATATGACTCATTTTAATCCCATGTCTGGAGCATAGCACTAAACATCCTCTAGTGTTAGTCTTATGAAGGAGGTATAATTTCTTGAAGAGTAAAGTGTAACACAACCAAAACATAATGCCTTATTTGAGGTATTATAGCTCATTAAAGCAAAAAGGCCTTCAAGTTTAAAAGGCGAAAGAAGGAGAAGGACATTGTAAGCCCTATAGCATCCAAAAGGGGGGTGAATTGATTATTTAAAATTTTCTTTCTAAATTAAAAATTCTAAATGATCTAGGCTAATTTTAATTATATGTAATCTCTAAACAAAAACTCAACATCAATGGAATCTTATGCTTGTGCCAATATTAATCAACTTTAATCAAAAATAATTAAACATAATAAGCATAAATATAAAGAGGATAGGAAAAGAGATAGACACAAAGATTTATAAAGGTTTGTTTATACCAAAAATAGACTATGTCCTCTCTTTAGCTACTTGTTGGAAATTAACTAAAAACTAATCTTACATTAAATGGGTGAAGAGTAATGCCTTGCAACAAAATAATTTACAACGTCAAGAGAAACCTTTACAACCTTAATTTAAAGGGTGAAGAGTAACCCAATAATCTTGTTTACAAGGGTTCAGAGAAACCCACTAAACAATCTTAAATTATAAGGGTCAAGAGGAACCCAATATAATCTTACTTATATAGGTGAAGAGATAACCTTTCAAATATAGCTAAAATATATAATTTTTTTAGCTCACAAAACACACCCAAAATATAGGCTACCAAAGCCTTAAATCAAGCTTATATAACTTATTAAAAAACCTGACCAAAATTAATCTAAGCAAAGGGCTCAAATGTAACCAATGCAATATTTATGCCTTATGAAATCTCTAATGCTCATACATGGCATATATCAACCCATTTCAAATTCAATAATCACAGTAACTCAAATATTGTTTATTAAAGGTTAAGAACAAACTATGAGCTCTATTTTAATGGCAAAGGGTAGTCCTAATCACAATTAAGAAATCACACAATCAATCCCCCAATTTAAATAACCAAGAACATACCTTTTATGCTGTATCAATGAAGCTGAACTTTTTAAAAAATTATGAAATTTATATAGGCAAATAAAAATTATGGCAAGCTTCTTAACACCTCCACAGATCATGCACAATAAAATTTATCCAGCAAAAACATGATTATTACCTTAAACAATTAGGTATACACAATATGAACAAAAGTTATCAAATTATGCAATCCTAATGTTCCAGCTTATAAACAAACATTTTTTACCAATAAAATGGCATGAAATCAACAAAAAGTACGTAATTCAACATTAATCTATCGGTTAATAACAAATCACAACAATTGAAATTAATTTAGCACAATAAAATGAACGTTTAAATCAAGAACAAATCATAAACATGAAAACCTGTCAAAATATAAGCTATTAAAATTTCAACCTTATAAACAAACATTTCTACCCTTATAAAATCATACAAACAAGTCAAACAACTTCTCAAAAGATAGAAAAACACAACTACAATAGATTGGGGTATTTTTGAAGCTCAAAAATTGAATTTAAATAGCTAAATATAAATATGAATGTTGAAATACCCAAACCTAGACAGATTTGGTGTATATGACTTAGAGACCTTCAATCTGCAAATATAACCACTTAATAATGAACAAAATTAATTTATGTTCTTAACACTAAAACCAATTGAGAACAGAAAAATCAAATATCCAAAAACAAGTCATGATAGCCAAAGATTGTAAATAATGCAAGAACACAAGAAACTAAATAAAAAAGAAAGAAAGAAACAGTTTTGATATAGCTGAAAGATTAAACTTAAAACAAGTGAAGTAGTCCTCCTAAAATACGAAACTTTGTTAAAAAAAACTCTTAAACACTTAAAATATTAGAGGACAATAATTTCACACGCCCAAAAATAAGTTGAAGTGAAGTGAGAGGAGATTGGACTAAGAACAGTGAAAAAAAAAAGGAAAACAGAGAAGGAGGTAACTTTAAGGTTTGAATGAATTTGATCTTTAAATCTTGTTTTAAGGGTTGTTAAAAATAACAAAAATGTTGTGAGATGTTGTAAATAGGTTTAAGAAGTGTTTAGAGCCATTGTGAAGCAACCCTTGTCCTTTAGGAGATAAAAAGACATAAAGCCCCTTAACCCAAAACTAGCCACTAGAGACAACTTTTGAGTAATTTGTAAAATTGAGTTTAAACCTACAATATAAGAGCTTAAAAATTGAAACAAAAACTCTAGCACACTCATAAGGCCTTAAGAAAAATAAAGATAACAAATTTATAGCAATAAAAATGTAATTAGGTGTTAGGAATAAAAGAACATAGAGGATAATGAAAAACAAAGACATCTTTGGGTAATTTGAGTTCTTGGGGCTTCAATCAATGTTTTAAGTGCTTAAAAAATTGAAGTAAAAACTCTAATGCACTCTCGAGACCTTGGGAAAAATTTGTATGATGATTTTGAAGCAATAAAAATAGATTTGAACATTAAAAAAATCAAATTGAATGATGACAAACCAAATTTGAACATATTTGAGGTATGTTAACAAATAAATTTAAATCAAATGAATTTTAATTATAAAATTTGCAAATAAATGACCAAAACAATTCTTAACTATCAAAACATTTTCCTAACATTAGCCAAGACTTTAATCAAGATGTAAAACATATATAAAGGCTTTTTTTAATATAAAAAACTTTTAATTAATTCAAACATAAGAATTAGCCTTTATTATGAAAAAAAAATTTCTTAAACAATCTTTAAAACTTTTCAAACACATAAACTACCATAAACCAAAATGCACATCATAAATAGATTCAAACATCATTTCAATACACTTAAACTTATCAAGAAGCATACACTAATACAATTCGTCATATTACCTCTTGATTATGCAATTTTATGCTAATAAAACATTCTAAGACAATTCCTAACAAATCAATGCCATATTAAAATTCAATTAATCACTAAAACGATAATTTAAATCCTATATGCAAATGTTGATGCAAATAGGATATGAAAATGTGAGAGCCCTTTCAAGCATTAATTGAGATCAAGTTCAGAAAACTTACATTCTAAGACACTTTCCTAAACCTATCCAAACTTGGCCTTCATGTCTTGATCTTCTTTCATCTGTTGATCTTTATTCTATATCCTTTCATCCGTGCTTAAGCTCTTCTAGCTTAGGCTCTAATATACGTCTTTGAACTTTTACATCAACTTATCTTTTCAATGCACCAAAACTCAAACATTAGTAACAATAATATTTTTTCATTATCAAAACACATGATTGGAACCTCCTTAGTTCAACATATAGGTTGGTCAGTAACAAAAAAATAGAGAAGGATTTCAACAAGAATTGTTTAAAGATTCAAGTCTAGAATAATGGGTTCTCCATCTTATTTTCTTTCTAGTTTTTTTATTGAATTTACTTGATTAATTATTAAATAAATAAAAATATAGATTTATTTATAAGGAAACTAGGATGTAATAAACTTTAATTTATCATTAGTTTAATGAATTTCTAGTTTTCTTATGCTTTAACCATATTCTTATATTAATTGAATTGACAAAGTGAAAATGGAAGATTCAATATATGATTCATGCAATAAGATTTGAGAGATAGGATGTGTGGTTAGATCACAATGTGGATAAAGAGGGTTATGCATGAGTTAATCAAGAGAAAGTCACAAGATCTTCCTAGGTTAGGGTAAAACCTATCAAAAGAGTTTTGTAGGATGAATTAAAGCATCCTTACGTCAATTAGATTTGAAAGAGATTTTTATTGATTAATCTATAAATAAGGATTGTAGATCTCGAGAGAGAATGTAATCTAATTAGGAACTCTTACTAGTCCAAGAAACAAGAGGAATTCATTAAGCTAAAGTGAAATTGAATATAGTAAATGTAATCTAATTAGGAACTCTTACTGGTCTAAGAAACTAGAAGAATTCACGAAGCTAAAGTGAAATTGATTATAGTAAAGTCCCATGGGAATTCTCAACTAAATCTAACTACTTTATAGATTGATTTATTCTTGATCACTACCTTCCATTAGTATTTAGATGCAACAACTATTTTATACGTTTATTTTTTCAATTACCTAAAATCATTGATCTAGCTTATTAAGTTTGTAAAAAGTGGATAGTTATCAAATAGTCCTCATAGAATCAACTCGTACTCATTATGCCAGCTGTAGCTACATTGTGCACTTATAATTATAATTAGAAGATATCAAGTTTTTGGCACTAATAATGAGGATTGACGACAATATTTACAGATTTTCAGACTAACTAAACTATATCTTTTGTTCGTATTTGTTTTAGTTTTAGTTTTATCATTTACCTATTGCATTTTTTTCACTCTATCTCTTTTATAGACTAATTCTTGATGTACAATTCTGACAATCTTAAAAATTTTATTAAGTTAGATTTGGAGATTGAAAAAAATTCTACACATAAGTATAATAATTCAATGGAATAAAGAAATGGAGGAAGCAAAGATGGTTGTAGAAAATATGAGGATTATAAAGGATTTTTACACACCAAGTTCCCAAAGCATTAGCTCAAAAATCACAAGGCCCAACTCAAAGTTCGTAACTTTGAGTTAAACCCTTCCATCTTATCTATGGTGTAGCAAAAAAAAATTTAAAGGTTCACTAGTCTAAGAACCTAACCTACATGTATATGTGTTTCTAAAGTTTTATGATACACTGAAGGTTAGTGACTTCTCCTCAAATGTTATTACACTTTGATTATTCCTCTTTTCCCTAAAAGATAAAGCTAGAGTAAGGCTAGAGGCTATACTAGTAAGGTCCATTTCTACATGGGATCAACTTTCCCATGCATTCCTAGCCAATCTAAGCAAGATTGTATAAATTAGAAATTAGATCACCACCTCTGTCTTGAAGCAAGGCAAATCCTTGTATGAAGTTTAGGAGAGGTATAAAAAGTTATTGAGGTCTTGTCCACATCATGGAGAAGTGGTTGATAGCTCAGACCTTTTATACTGGAATGACCTACAACACTAAGATGCTATTAGGGGAGCCCTGATGAAAAAGAATGTAGGTGAAACTCACTCACTTATCTAGAAGATGGCTC
The DNA here is from genome assembly GCA_028565735.1 of Pinacopodium congolense. Taxonomy (NCBI): domain Eukaryota; kingdom Viridiplantae; phylum Streptophyta; class Magnoliopsida; order Malpighiales; family Erythroxylaceae; genus Pinacopodium; species Pinacopodium congolense. The sequence continues at coordinate 25,990 of JAOXYD010082405.1, forward strand.
AAAATCACCACCAGTAGTCAAATGAAATGATCACCCTTAAAAAGATACCCGAGTAAGTATGAGGTTAATGCTTTGAATTTGTTGGCTATAAAGGTAGATTCTCTTTCTCAAAAGTTTGATCATATTATTTTTAATTTTGTTAGTTCTATTAATGTGGTTTGTGATATTTATGCATCCCCAGGCCGCCTAGATGTTGATTTCCAATTAGGAAACTAGTTTAATCATAGTTTAAAAATTCACCCTAATTTCTCCTATTGAAGCAGGTTCAACCAACGACCTTAGAACAATAGATAACCATATGGTTTCTAGCCTCAACCATACAATCCTCCTCTTAAAAATCTAATCTAGAGTCAATTTACAAAATTTTCTTACTGCTTGTTGAAAAAATGAGGTTCCAATATTGGTTTTAATGATCATATAATATAAATGTTACTAATGATTTGAGTTTTTATTGTAAGTTTCAAAAATAGATATATTTAATGACTGATTCAATATGGAAATTTTGAAGTTTGAAGGCCAAAATTGAAGATGATGGAAGAATAAGAGATGTCACATCTTCAAGACATTACTTTTGTAGTTTAGAACCTATGTGTAAGTTTTATTTGAAGTTTCAAATCATCAAAGGGTTCTAAATTAGCATTCATGCATTCATAAGTTTTTAAAATATGCCTAAATTTTTCATCATATAGATTAATTTTGACATTTAAAGTTATTAAGTCAATTGGAACATTCACACAGCTTTGAATTATGCTTTAAAACTTGGTTGAAGTTATATTTGATGATAGGAAAATGTTTAGAGAGTTTTGGAATTGGTTTGCATCAATTTTTATACATTTATGAATGTTCAATGATAGGTTATAAACAACAGTTGCATCTAATCAACAATGCTGCTATAATTGGGTGACTACAACGATGTTTGTCTCAAAGATCAACGACACCATTGATAAACCTAGAAACTACCATTAATGTCCAATGGCAAGCTTTCCAACCCTATAAATAACATTCTTAAACATTTCTATATGATCTTTATGCTCTCAAATATTTGTTTCAACAAAAAATCATCAAAATCACAAAAGTTATCAAAGTTTATTGCTCCTCTTATTTCACTCTCAGTTTTATTGATTCAAATATATTTATGGAGCTATAGGCTTTTTGTTTTCAATTTGATTAAGTTCTTAAGAGTGACTTAGAGCTTTCATTTTGATTTTTAAGTGTGCATAATTTATTTTGAAGCTCTAAAACGTCAAATTGCACAAAGGTGTCCAATTTTTATTTTATATTCATTCTACTTAAAATTTTCTATATTTAAATCCGAATATGGTGCTTCAAAATTGTTACATTCTGTGTGTTTAAGTCCTTAAGAGTTTTATTGATCATATATTTGCTTTTTTGGGGACTTATTTCTTTATTTCAAAGCATTTAAAGTCATTTTTATCTAATTTATTTAGAATAGGCATTTTTCATCTTTTGATCTATGCATCATCACTTAAATTCATTTTTGGTGCTACAAACTAGACACATTTAATTTGTTTAAGCTTTCAAGAGTGTCATTGAATGTTCATCTTAATTTTGAAAGGATCAGAGCCCTTTGTGTATTGAGATTTTAGTGAAAAACTGCTTAATTATTTGTTATTACTTTAAAGGGGGGGGGGTTTGGGTTTCTTTTTGGTTAAAGGCTACTCTTGCCTCTAAAAGTAAGGATTACTCTTCACCTTAGAAGAAGATTATACTTCTTCTAATGAGTAAGTAAAATTTCTAACAAGTAGTTAAAGAGTGGATTAGATAATTGTTAGGAATTACTAAACCACTATAAATTTTGATGTACTTTCTCAACCCTTATCTCCTTATTCATTGCTTGCTATGTTGTCTAGTTGTTATTTACGTTGTTATTTATTTGGTATTGACACTTGCATATCATATTAGATTGAATATTGGTTTAATGATTGCATATTTTGAATTTGGTTTAGGAGGATCAGTATGGATAGCTTAGAAAAGTTTTTAAACACTCAATTCACCATGTTATTCTTGAGTGACTTTTAAGGCTTACAATTGGTATCAAAGCTTGGCTTACTGGAGAATGTTTAATTTCTAATAAAATTATGAGGAGAAAGATCATAAATGGCATCCTTGATAGGTACATATAGCCAAGAGGAGCAAAACATTAATAGGGTACTCTTCTTTGATGGGAATGACTATTTGAATTGGAAAACTATGATGAAGTTTTTCCTTGTGGAAAAAATTGTTAAATTGTGGGATGTTTTGAGTGAGAGCCGTACATTCCCTCTAAGATTGTAAAGGAACAAAGACTGTCTAAAGTGAAGGAGGAATGAAATTTATATGTTGAGAGACTAGTTTCATTAAATAACAATGCCGTTCATTTTTTCTTTTTTTGTGTTTTAAGTAAGAATGAATTCAATAGAATTTCTATGTATGAATTGACTCATGAAATTTAGCATACATTAAAACTTACTCATAAAGGTATTAACCAAGTGAAAGAAGGTAAGGTGTCAATGCTTAGTCATCAATATGAGTTATTTTCCATGCATCATAATGAAAGCATTTTCAACATTTATACTAGATTAATTAACATCATAAATGCATTAAAGGGTCTAGGAAAGACACATTAAAATGTTGAACTTACTAAAAAAATCTTAAGGTCCTTACAAAAGGAATGAGAGTTAAAGGTCACCAGAATTTAAGAGGTGAAAGACCTTAATGTTTTAGCTTTGAATGAATTGATAAGGTTTTTGCTCACTCATGAAATTAGGATGAAGGAGTCCAAAGTGAAGGAGGAGGAAAACACTTTAAAAAGGAGGAACTTGGCATTCAAAGCCAAGAAAGAGGAGTCAAGTGATGAAGAGAGTACTTCAAATTATAGTGAGGATGACATAGCTCTTCTCATGGCTCAAGAAGATAATGAAGAAGAAAGTTTTCACCAAAAGAGCAAGGTAAGAGAGATTATAAGATAAATCAATTTTCTAATGTTTTTTGTTTTGAATGTAGGACACTAGGTCATTAAAGAAATAAATTCCCTCCCTACAAAGAGAATGAGAAAGAATAAAGAAGTGGGAAGAAAGATAAAAAGGATAAGAAGAAGAAGAACAAGAACAAGAAGACGAAGATGAAAGAGAATAGGATAAAGAAAGTTTTGAAGGCTATATTGTGGGAGATATCAAGTGAGACTGAAAAGGAGGAAATTAAATATGAAATTACAAAATTTTGTCTCATGGATTTGGAAGATGAGGTATCATCTTCTCCACATTCTTTAAATGATGAAGATTATGATTTTTATAAATAATTGAGCTATGATGATTTTGTTAGGTGTTTAGAGTGCACGAATTTGAGAAGGAAGAAAATTTCTTCCAGATATACAAAATTCAAGAAGTTGATGTATGAGTTTAGGCTAGAGGATGATAAGAGTATAAGTGATTTTCATGAATTTAAAACTAAGAATGTGGTTGTTGATATGATAGAAAGAAAATTTTGCATGAAAATGAATCTTTAAAGGATAAGGTAAAAACCTTAAAGCAATCATTAGGAAAATTTACTAAAGGAAAGGAGAAACTAGATAAAATAGTTAGAGCTTAAAAAGCTTCAAATGATAGGCATGGCTCAAAATTTACTTAAGGGAATGAAAATCCTAATGCCAAGACTACTTTTGTTAAAGGAAAGAATTTGGATGAAGAATATACTCCTAGGTCTTATTTGAACAATGTTGCATCTACATCCACATCACAACCTAGGAAGAACAATCATGCATTTATGTAATCATCTAGCCCTAAATCTAAGGCAAATTCTATTACATTTAGGAATAGACATAACTTCTCTCAAAATGTAAGAGTTAAAAACAATGTATATATTCCATTTAAGGGTGATTTTCGTCTAGACCTTATTCATGTTCCAAAAATGCATTTTCATTCATATAAAAATGGTCCAAATGCATATATTAGGCTAGAGAACATGTCTACTTCACATCCTAGTTCACCAAATAACAAGCTTTTATAGTTCCCCAAAGGACTTAGGAAGTAAAAGGATTTCTAACCCCTAAAGACCCAAATTAATGTTGGCATCTAAAGAGAAATATATTTTTTATTTTGTAGGAATTCAAGAGTTACAAATAGTATGTAAATAGTGGATATGTGACTAGTGATCCATCTCAATTCACATCCTTGAAGAGGAAAGATGCAAGTTTTGTGATTTTTGGAGACAATGCCAATGGTAAGATAATTGGCATTAGTCAAGTTGGTAAGAAAAATACTACCATTGATAATGTACTCTTGGTGGATGTTTTAAAGCATAAGTTGCTAAGTGTGAGTCAATTATGTGATAAAGATTTTAAGGTTACATTTGAAGGAAAGTCATTCATAGTTTCTAAAGTAGTTGATAATAGTGTTGTTTTCATTAGAAAGCTAGAGGAAAACATATATACAATTGATTTAAATGAACTTTCTGATAATGATGTTAAGTATTTTATTTATATGAATGAAGATTCTTATATGTGACATAGAAACCTAGGTCATACTAGCATGAAGCACATTTTATACCTTAGCAATAAGAAGCTAGCAAGTTGCCTACTTAGAATGAAGTATGAAAAAGAAAAGATATGTGATACATGTCAAATGGGCAAGAAAATCAAGGCTTCATTCAAGAAAAAAAAATGTGGTAACCACTTCAAGACCTTTAAAATTATTGCATATGAATTTTTTTGGACCATCAAAAGTTGCAAGTTTAGGTGATAAATTGTATGCATAGATGAATATTGATGATTATAGTAGATTTACATTGGTTATGTTCTTGCTAATAAAGATGAATGTTTTAGAGCCTTTGTTGAATTTACTAAAAGAGTTCAATTAGAAAAAGGCTATATGATTTCATCTATTAAAAGTGATCATGGTAGGGAATTTTTAAATGATTTGTTTGATGCATATTATAAAGAAAATGACATTTTTCATAACTTATCAACTCATAGAAGCTCTTTACAAAATGGGGTTGTTAAGGGCAAGAATAAAATATTGCAAGAAATGGCCAGAATTATGTTAAATGCGTGCAATGTTACAAAATATTTTTAGGCAGAATCAGTTACATTTGCATGTTATATATCTAGTAAGGTCTACGTAAGACTCTACAGGGATAAAACTTCTTATAAACTTTGGTATAGGAAGAAACCAAAAGTGAGTTATTTCAAAGTTTTTTGGTTGCCAATGCTTTATTTTTAACACTAGAGACAACCAAGGAAATTTTGATACAAAATAGGAAGAAGGCATATTTTTTAGTTATTCCTTTAGTAGTAGAGCTTATAGGGTGTTTAACAAGAGAACTATTATGATTAAAGAGATCATGCATGTTATTTTTGATGAATTAAACCCTTTTTATGTCAAGAAAAGTGTTGATGATAAGGATATAGGTTTATCCAAAGATATGGGGACATTAAAAATAGAAGAGCGAAAAGAAGAAAATGTAGAAAACCCTTCTTAACTAGTGAGTCATTAGTTAAACCAAGTAAGGTTGAAAGGAGAGAGGAGGGTTTACCTTGAGAGTAGAGGTTTACGAGAGATCATCCCCTCAACCAAGGTGATGTTAGAAGAGGAATAGGAAGTATATCAAATTTTGGAGACTTACACCATATTGTTTTTATGTTCAAAATAAAGCCTAAAACTATAGATGGAGCTCTATGTGATAAAAGCTAGGTGTTAGCTATAAATGAAGAGTTAAACCAATTTAAGAGGAATAAAGTATAAATTTTAGTACCTAGGATTAATGATCATCAAATTATTGGTACTAAATGGGTGTTAAGAAACAAACTTAATGAAATAGGTAACATTGTTAAAAACAAGTCTAGATTATAGCTAAGGGCTATAATCAAGAAGAAGGAATTGATTATGAGAAGACATTTATTCCCATAGCTAGATTGGAGGATATTAGACTACTTTTGCATTTGCATCTTATATGGGTTTTAAGCTTTACCAACTGGATGTCAAAAGTGCATTTATTAATGGTTTCATTCAAGAAGAGTTGTATGAAGAACAACCACCTAGTTTTGAAAATCATGATGCACTAGAACATGTTTATAAGCTTTTAAAGTCATTATATTGCTTAAAAACAAGCTCCTAGAGCTTGATATGAGAGGTTGAGTGCTTTCTTGATTCATAATGTTTTTTCAAAGGGTAAGGTAAATTCTACTCTCTTTGTTAAGCATAGTCATGACGATGTATTAATTGTGTAAATTTATGTTAATGGTATCATTTTTAAAGCTACCAATCAAATATTAAGTAAAGAGTTTGCAAGTTGCATAATAGTTTGGGATGTGTATGATGAGAAAGCTTATTTTCTTTCTTAGCTAGCAAATTAAGCAAATGAAAGATAGTATTTTCATTAGTTAAGAAAAATATATCAAGGAGTTAATTAAGAGGATTTATATAGATCACACAAAAAAACTCTTAGGAATCCACACGAGTGTTACTACTAAGATGAACAAAAATGAGGAAGGAAAGCAAATAGATATGAATTTGTATAGAGTTATGATAGGTATCTTATTGAGTCTTACTACTAGTAAACCTGATATTTTGATTGGTATGTGTTTGTGTACTAGGTTCCAATCAAGTCCTAGGGAGTTTCATTTATTAGTCGTTAAGAGGATTTTAAGGTACTTAATTGGTTCATCATCTTTAAGTTTGCAGTATCCTAGACATGCATTCATTGATTTGGTTGGCTATTCAAATGTGGATTATACTAATAGTTTATTAGATGGAAAGAGTACATCATGCACTTGTAAATTCCTAGAAAATGCTTTGGTATCATGATTTAATAAGAAGAAAAATTTGATGGCTTTATCAACCACCGAAGCAGAGTATGTAACAGCTAGTAGTTATTGTAAACAAGTGCTTTGGCTTAAGCAACGACTTGGAGATTATGGTATGGAGGTTACAAAGACTTATATTAGGTTTGATAAAACCAGGGCCATTTGTCTTACCAAAAATCCAATTCAACATTCAAGGATTAGGGATATTAAGATAAGATATCAATTTATAAAGGATCATATGCAAAATGGTGATATAGAATTGGATTTTATAAATACACAACACCAATTGGCTAATATATTCACAAAATCAATGAATGAGGAAAGATTTTGCATGATTATAAGAAAATTAGGAATGATTAATGGTAGTTCTTTGTGAAAGATATATGTTTATACATGCCTTTTCTACTTTAACTTTTGTTTTCATGCATATTTTCTTAAACCTAAATTTGATTTCTTCCATGTCTTTTTAACTCTTTTTGATGATGTCAAAAAGGAGAAGAAGATTACGTCATATTAGTATGTGATTCTTGTGAAAAAATATTTTTCAAATCATGTTTATGGCAAGTTTTTGCAGTTCTAAGCATATATGTGAATTTTGTGACAATTTATATGAATTTTTGGCATATTCAGTAATTTTAATGCATAATATATGTCTTTCATTCTAAATATGCATAAAATGTGATTTTATTGCAAAGTAAACACAACATGTGATTTTTAAGCCTAAATATGCACAACATGTATGTTTGGTACAATATGTGCCTTTAGGTTATCTCTATGAATTCTAACTTCCAAATGTATTAATGCACATACTTACGGAGAGCTTAGGTTTTTTCTTTTAAATTCATAAACTAAGGGGGACAATTTGTTAGGGATTTTGAAGATATGTGATGTTTGGTTACAATAATGTTATGAATTTTTTTATAAATGTGTTTTGTTTCACTTAATATCACATGTTTTGTCATCATTAAAAAGGGAAAATTGTTTAACCAATGGAGGTTCCGATCTTAGTTTTAGTAATAACAAAACATAAATGTTACTAATGATTTGAGTTTTTATTGTAAGTCCCAAAGATAGGTATATTGGATGGATAATTCAATATGGAAAGTTTGAAGTTTGAAGGCATAAATTGAAGATGATAAAAGAATAAGAGATATGAAAGCTTTAAGACCTTACTGTTATAGTTTAAAACTTGTGTGTAAGTTTCATTTGAAGCTTCAGTTCATCAAAGAGCTCTAAATTAGTATTCATACATTCATAAGTTTTCAAAAGATATATAAATCTTTTATAATACAGATCAATTTTGATGTTTGAAGTTATTGAGTCAATTTGAATATTCTTATAGCTTTGAATTATGCTTTAATACTTGGTTGAAGTTTTATTTAATGTTAGGAAAATATTTAAAGAGTTCTGAGGTGGTTTGTATCATTTTTATGCATTTCTAAATGTTCAATGGCAGATTATCAATAGTGGTTGCACCTAATCAACGACACACTTATAGTTTGGTGACTATATAAAGGATCATCTCAAAGATCAACGACGTTTTGTATAAACCCAAAAACCACCTTTAATGTCCAACGACTCATTTTTTAGGGAAAATTACTCTTGGTTTTCTAACTAATTTTTGTCCTCCAACGGTTAGGTTTTGTATCTAACTACCATTAAAGCTTCCTAGCCCTATAAATAGCTCTCCTAAACATTTCTGTAAAATCTATATACTTTAAAAGTTTGCTTCAAGAAAAAATCATCAAAATCACAAAAGCTGTCAAAGTTTATTGTTCCTCTTATATCACTCTCAGTTTTGTTGGACCAAATATATTTCTAAAATTACAATTTTGTTTTTCTTTCAGTTTGTTTAAGTTTCTAAGAATTTCCTAAAACTTTCGTTTAAGTTTTTAGGAACTCATAGTTTAGTTTAAATCTCTAAAAAGTCAAATTGCATAAAGGTGTCCAATTTTTATTTCATATTTATTTTACTTCAAATTTATGTATTTAAATCTGAATTTGGTGCTTCAAAATAGTTACCTTTTCTGTGTTTAATTCCTCAAGAGTCTTATTCATCATATATTTTCATTTTAAGGGACTTATTTGGTTATTTACAAGCATTTAAAGTCATTTTCATCTAAGCTATCAAAAGTAAGCATTTTTCATCTTTTTGTCTATCCATTATCACATAAATTTGTTTTTGGTGCTATAAACTAACCACATTTAGTTTGTTTAAGCCTTTAAGAGTGTCATTAAACATCCATCTCATTTTTCAAAGCATTAACGCCATTTTTGTATTGAGCTTTAAGTGAAACACCTAATTAGGTGTATATTATTATTTCAAAAGGGGTTTCTCGATTCTTTTGGTTAGTTAATCTTGTAAAGGCTCCTCTTTACCCCAAAAAGAGTTGTTAAATTTTGATTTTCACCTTCTATAAAGAATATTGTGTCTTGTAAGGGTTACTCTTCACCTTAGAAGAAGTTTGCACTTGGTATAGTAAGTTCGTTAAATTTCCAACAAGTAGTTGGAGAATCGATTATGCAATTCTTAGAGACTGTTGAACTACTACAAATTTTAGTGTACTTTCTTAAGCATTGATTCCTTATTTATTGCTTATTGTGTGGTTTGGTTGTTTTTATAGTGTTATTTAATTGGCATTGAAACTTGCATATCATATTAGGTTGAATATTAGTTTAGTGATTGCATCCTTTAAATTTGTTTAGGTGGATTAGTTTGATTAGCTTAGGTAAGTTTTTAAAAGCTTAATTCACCCCCACCCCCCTCTTGAGTGCCTTTTAGGGCTTACACTCCTAAAGTTAAACAAAATGCAGAATTCAAAGAGGATATAAGGAAACTTATCTCTAATTTAGATTCAATAGCAAACCTACCAAGATGTTGAAAACTCAAATTGTTTAATATGTTAACACCATTGTTATACCATCTGGTCAATTTCTTAAAAAACCTGAGAATCCTTGGGAGCATTATGAGACTGTAATCTTAAAGGGTAGTAAACAACTAGATATCCCTAAATGAGGGAGGTAAAGGATAGAGAGTATATGGAGAAGAAAAGATAATGTAATATAGATATAAGTACAAAGAAGAAGGTAATAAAGAACCCAAATATGTTTCCCCTATGTCTTACAAGCTTCCTATACCCTTTCTATAAAGATTGTTTAAGGTAAAATTAGATGAGAAATTTAAGAAGTTTTTTAATGTTCTTAGGAATTTGAACATTAATATCCCTTTTTATAGATCCTTGAAAGAAATTCCCTCCTATGCAAAATTCTTAAAGGAGATATTACCTAATAAAAGGAAGCACAAAGACTATGAAACTGCGACCTTAACAAAGGACTGTAATGCCATAATTCACAATAAGTTGCCTCTCAAACTCAAAAATCTCAATAGTTTTTCTATGCTTAATGATATCTGTGATATGAGTTTTGATAATGCTTTACGTGATTTAAGGGTAGGTGTGAGTGTCTTATCTATTTAAAGGAAGATTAAGATTGGAGATTTAAAGCCTACCACTATCACCTTAAAATAGATAAACTGTTTTATCAAATATCTAATAGGTATAAGGGAGGACGCATCCATTAAGGTTAGCAAGTTCCTTATTCTTACTAAATTTTTTGTTTAGAGATAAAGGAAGATATTTAATCTCCCATTATCCTTGGGAATCCGTTTCTAGCTATAGTTGGTGTGGTTATTAATATGAAGAAAGGGAAACTTTCCTTAAGTGTTGGTGATGAAAAAGTTGGAGATCAATTTACCTAATGTTATAAGATATATTTTTTTAGATTTCCTTATTATAAGATTGAAAAACTAACCAAGTCATAAGAAAAAGAGCTAGCTAAACTTGAACTAGAAGATCTATTTAATGAATTATTGGTGAAAGATTACCACCCACCAGACAAGAGAGAAGAGAAAACTCCACAGAGGAGATCTGATCCCGATATTATGGTTAAAAAAGAGGTTCTTCAGAGCCACATAAAGAGGATCAAGCATTGTCATCATAGAAAGATCCCCTATAAAGAGTTCCACAAAGGTAATTAGGTAATATACTTTAACGTTTGATTAAAATATTTTTTGATTAAGTTGAAATCATGATGGTTTAGAACTCTAACTGTGCCAAATCTTTCCCTATGGGTTGTAAAAGTATAAAGTAAGAATATCATAGCCTTTAAGGTAAATAGGCATGAAATAAAGCCCTATATAGCATGTGATTCAATAGAGAAAGGCATTACATAGGTCCTTCTCGATTCTCCCATAAATCCTTAATGAGAAAATAGGGTTCAAACTTTTAACCTAAAACAAACCCTTGTTGGGAGATAATCTAACATTCTTTTCTACTTTTTATATTTTTACATTTTAGTATTCTTAGTTTTTTTGGCTATTAGTAGTTTATTTCCTCAGTATTTAGGATGTTTTCTTGCTCATATTTTATTTTGTATAAATAGCATGCGTCTAGTGACCCTTATGTATGATATTAGATTTCTAAGGACATTTTCTAGTACCTCTCATTGAAAATTCAAGGAGTTAAGCATCATAAGGATAAGTTATCAATTCCTTGTTCTTTTTTTTATTATTGTTTTTTGTTTCTTTTATCATTTCTAGGAGCTAAATTCTTATAAGATCTAAGTGTTTACGAACCCTAAGATATAGCATGGATTGATTTTAATTTTGTTCAATGTTAAATTTCTATATTTTTGTCTGAGATTTATCTATGGAATTAGTGAATTGGTTTTCATTTATACACGAATGTAAGTGTCAATTCCAATTATCCGATGACATGTATTTATATCAAGAGATCATCTATATGAATAGATCAATGCATAAGTAATAAGTCTTGCATAAGAATCTAAAGATTGACTTACATAAGACTCCAAGATTAGAAGCGAATCTAACCAAAAAAATAGATTATATAAATCATAATAATTTTTCCAATTAGTATATTGATTAAGTATCACTTTTGATTTTAATTTAACAAGAGGATAGGAATCGTATAACTTGAGAGAGAATATGATTCAATTTAAAAAATATTTTGTCTAAGATATTTTAGAAAATTTGTTGAATTGAAGTTAAACAATGAATATAAGCATGTCTTTGAGGGATTAATCATCTAGGTCCTGGCTCCTTTAATTGTGTCTTTAATCTAGTGAATTTACTTTAGATTGTTAGTTTAAATTAGTTTAATATAAAATTAATCATAAATTTGGATAGGTTAGATAGTGAATAGAGGAAAAATACTTGTAGTCCATTACAATCCTCATAGGAACGAAAATCCAGACTTTTAGTAGTTATAATACAATATGATAGATGGACTTGTCTATTTGTGGTCTTAATATTGTGATTCATTTTATTTAAAACTTATAAGTACATTTACACCCCATCTATGACTAGGTTAGAATTGTTGGAAATTTTGCTACCTTAATCAATAATGGAACTTAGCATAATCCCTCCATCATAGATTATACGAGTTTGAGCAAAGATCATATTTCCTTTGGGGTGGACCAGAAAATCCTCTAGTCTAATTAGTATGCTCTTGAATCATCTTGAAGCATAAATTTAATTCTACATATGTTATCTTGGTATATATTCCCTGCAATCAATTACTGCACAAGAGAAGTTAGAAAAGAAATTTAATTCTTAAAGGATGTTATACTTACCTCATTCAATCTCCTTAAAGATGAATTGGTAGTCATAATTAAGATTAAATCTCTAGCTTTTCTAGAAGTCTTGTTTACTGTGGCACCTCCACTAGTTATATCCATCATCCTCCTTTTCATTGTAAACAATCCTTCAAAGGAGTACCGAATGAGGAGATGCTCTAAAATCTTGTATTAAGGACAACTCGCACATAGTCATTTAAACCTTTTGTTTGTCCTAATTGGCACCTAAGAGGGGACTTAATTAGGTTTTCTAAATTTTTTCAAGTTAAATATACCTAGTTACATAAACCCTCTAAACTAATATGCGGAAGCTTAACAAACAAAGGAATAAGTAATATAAACAATATGAAATAATATAAAACTTGAAAATAAAAAAGTGGGGTGAGAATTCACAAACCAAATTTATACTGGTTTGATATCAATCTCCACACCTATATACACCCTCTGACACCTTGTTGGGTATTTCACAATCAACAAACATTAATTATACAACTTGGTCCTTTTTTTCAAAGAGTTTGAGGATAACTTTACAACTTTTCAATTTCATAAGCTCACGAACCCTAAAAATATGCTTGAAAATGTTTCACTTGACTGACAAAGTGATTAAGCAGAGCTCACTACTCACTTAAAAATGTATACACAAAGAACCATTTAAAATAATATCAAAAGTTATTCACCAAAAAACCATTAAAAACTTCACATTCTCAACTCTTGAAAGCCTCCCAACACTTTAAAACACTTTCTTAACTCACATACACATTAAAAACTTTTCCAAAAATATTTTTACTCATTAAGAGGATTATTTTAAAAACATTTCACATATTTCCTCTTCATAATATGACTTATAACTTTTTAAAAAATCATAAATGAAATTATGCATAAAATGGGATCTTTGACCATAATGATAAAACTAAGTAAGACTTACATCAAAATTATAATATTAAACCTATGAACCCTAACTTGATCTTCAAACTTAATTTTATTTCCACTTAATCATCATATGCTCCATTTAACCTCCAAGACTCTAAAACATACCTCTCAACACTTTTCCAATCATACTTATCTTTCCAAAACCTTAAACACAATAAAATCATTACTTTAATATTGATTTATCATCAACAAAACAAGGTGGAACTTCCCTTATTCAACAATCTCACCCTTTTTTATGATGATAAAACCATGTGATATTAGAAAATCACAAAAATAAAAGCAAACACCAAACTATCCAGTACCATTTAAATTTACTTAAAAAAACCTAAACATCATGCAACTATATTCCTTTTTTATACAACACCAAAAGAAATGAAAAAGACTATATTTCAAACCCACAATCATATATCACATGCCTAAAACTCACTTTAAATTCATATATTCATTACAAAGATATCAATAATCATCAAATTATCAAAATTTACTAACTACTTCTAAATTAATCAAAATTTAACAATAACTTTAAAAAAATTAAAATTTTACAAACTCAAACTCAATTTTTTACAAACTTTAGCAAACTTCCTCCTAAATTGATTAAAGTCCATAGCTCCCCCTAAATTCATGCATTATATCCATTTAAAACTTAAAATCTCCCTAAATAAGACTTAATATCACATCCAAACTCTCCCCCCTTTTAGAATCATCAAAATGTTAGAAGATAAACATACAAAAAAACTATAAAAATATGAACACAAATATCTAAATATCACAATGAAAACACAAAAGTATCATAATGAACTACCATATATCATGCCTAGTTCTCTTCCGATCGTACAAAACCTATCCCCATTCATTTTTTTCTTGAGAATATAGCTAATTGATACATAGTATCAATAATATTTAATTTGATATCCTATTTTGTACATAATCTATAATAAAATGATATTAAATTTCTATAAGCTTTGTCATAGAATGTTTAATGGCATTTTGGTTAAGCAAATTTCACTTTTATTATCACTCTTAATAGGTGTCTCGATAAGTTTAATCCCATAATCTCTAATTTTTTGCATAATTAATAAGATTTTTGTACAACAACTACCTATAGATATATACTTGGCTTCTACAAGAAGCAAAGCTACCAAATTTTGTTTCTTACTAAACAATAACATTAATGCATTGTCTAAAAATTAACATGCTCTAATTGTACTTTTGATGTGAACATTGGGTGAAAGAACACTTAAAACCCAAAATCAATAATGAAAATAAATCCCAAAATTCATTTTGAATCAAGCAAAGATCTTAACCCTTATTGATTGGAACCAAAGTTTTAAGCTGATCACTATAAGTTACCTTTAAAGATATTAGACTTAGTTCTTGATTAAAGAACCAAGATAAAGCTCTCACAATAGAGAAAACACTTAAATTTTATTGATGATAATGATAATCAAATAATACATTTGATTGTCTCTTTCAATAGGCACCAAATAATGAAATTCCTATAAGGAAAGGTCTTCTTAACTAAAGGAATCCTTCTTAATCAAGTGGAGTCAAATCACCTTAAATTTGGAATCCTTTTTAAAATAACTTAACAACCAATAACAATTACTAAAAAAATGAAATTTCCATTTAAGTCCGTGTCTTGAACCTATTCAAAATGTAAATAACTAGATTGGGTTTCATTAAAACAAGTATGTGGTTATCATTGCATATTGGGCTCTAAGTATTGTTTATTATGTGTTAGACTTTATCCATCATCTTGGACCTAAAGACAAGTAATTTTCCTTGGTAATGCCTTAAAACCTTAAAAAAGAGCCTTATTGTATTAAATGTCCATGATAAACCCTTGTAAAGCCTCCTTCACGTACTTAGCTCTTACTCTTATCACAAAACCTCCATTGCCTTGTAATGGATCATTGAGTCTTGAGCAAACTGATCTCTGTCACTTTCCTTACCCAACAAGCTACCTACATAATCCATATCCAAATACCCAACTAAATCCAAAAATGTGTTCCAAAAATAGTGGTAGGGCCTAAGTTGTACATGTTTTTAGCTTTATTTTGATCTTTTAAAGCTTAGGCTTATGTCCCTTTAAAATAAATTTTAATTTTAAATGTTTTAATTATTGAATTTGA
The DNA here is from genome assembly GCA_028565735.1 of Pinacopodium congolense. Classification (NCBI taxonomy): domain Eukaryota; kingdom Viridiplantae; phylum Streptophyta; class Magnoliopsida; order Malpighiales; family Erythroxylaceae; genus Pinacopodium; species Pinacopodium congolense. The sequence continues at coordinate 41,503 of JAOXYD010082405.1, forward strand.
TATTTTTCTCATTAGATTATACCAAAAATAGTTATTTTGTATATGTTTTATATAATCATAGAAAGAGTTGAATGATTTATGGGATCGAAGAGAAGAAGAAAGATGGCTTTACAATAGGTTTCATGGTCTAGGTCATTGACTATAACCAAGGCTATGATTTTTCCAAGATCAAAGTAAGAATAACAAAAAAGGTATAGCAACTTACAAGAGTAGGTCACGGTTATGACTCTGTCCGTGACTATACTCATAATGAGTTTCACGATCACTCCCATAGTCATGACTCTAGTTATGGGAGTATCGAGTTCCAGAGCTTATTTTAGTAGAATTTTATGTTTCTTAAGGGTTATTGACCCTAGGGTAAGGGCAGTTGCCACCTAAGGAAGAAAAACTAAACATTTTCTTACCCTCAAGTAAATCAATCGATCATCAATTTCAAAACAACATATAATCTTAGGGAAAATAAACAATCCATCAAACCATATCATTAAAACGTTTCCTCAATCATTCAATCATCAAACAAACCATTAAGGTTTCATATGATTAATCAAGCGTGTAAACTAAAAAACAACTTAAAATTACTTCATATTTTTTCAAACTTCAACCTAATTTGCAAAAGTCGTTTCCAAATATAAAATTATCATTCCCAAAGCAGAATGAATCAAATTTTAACCAAAATTAAATCTTTTATCCATTAAGCACAATCATAAAGCAATAATGTGAGCTTTTATGGCTTAGTTGAGATGTCATTCAATCTTTTTATATGAAGATGAACATTTTGTTGCGAACATCCCCAGTTACTCAATTGAGTCAACTTCGATCAACTACCTACTAATACTACTTTTTAGCTTTGACCAATTGGTTCAAAGCCAGTGAAGCGAACAAAAACATGCTCACATTTTACTTTTAAGCACACTTTTTTTTTCATTTCATTTCCTTTTGAATTTGATTTTTATATGAAATTGTCTAAAATAAGTTTCAAATCATGTTAAAAACATATATTTTATAAATGGAAATTCATAATTCTTATCAAGCATCCATCATCTAAAATATGAAATAATCTAAGTCAAATGTTAATAAACATGATTAATTAAAAATATATCACCTTTAATTATCAAAACAATTGAAATCAAAAGAAAAAATTGTCAATGATATAATCAAAATCGAAATAAATTCACAAATTATAGATTATCTTGAAAAAGATGGAAAAATGATAAACTTATGGATAAAAAATTAAAGTTTGAAACAATCTATTCCCTTCCCCCAGACTTAAACTAAACATTATCCTCAATGTTCATAAAATAAAACTAAACCACAAGTTGGAAGATAAGGGAAAAGAAATCATCTGGATAATAATAAGAAACTTACATGACTCTCTATTGAAGCGAACATTGAAATAAGATCATTGCTTGCATCAATTAGAAATGATAAATCAAAAATGAAAGCATTAGAAGATAATAATGATAAAAAAATAGTCCATATATAAATGAATATAGCATCAAAGTACATCATGGAATGAATACATTTAAAGAACTCAAAATAATAAGTAGTCAAAATACAATTGAAACATTGAAATAAAATATAAAAACACATGGTCCATGAAAAAAATGTGTAATGAGAAATAACTAAGAATAAGGACTAAAGCTATATCTCTCCTTATGCTCCTCAATCTGTGCTAGTCGCTGATCTATACTATCCATCCTCTACTCCATCCTATCCATCTAAAAAATAATGACAGTTAAGCCAGTCTCCATATGACTGTCCATCCTCAAAATAACAAACCTCAAATCACTATAGGGTGGCTCAGAAAGCGGGACAGGAGGTACATAGATAGCAATGTGATCATCTGGATATGGCCTATGCACACTTAGAGTGGCCTCGGAAGAAGCCTCTCCAACAAACTCCTCAGGGGCAATTATATGTACAGGTGTTGGGATCTTTACATCATCAATATGCTCACCCGCCTTCAAAGATATAAAATTAGTGTTTCTTCACTCCTTACCAACCTTATGATAAGATCAAAGCTTCAACGTGGAGTAAGAAATAGAGTTGGCCAAATGCATTGCTATCTCTCAATTGAAAGAAACACCTTTTATCTCGAATAACCTTGTGAGAAGACATGGAAAGTAGAAGTTCTTAGTCTCGCAAGTGAATCGAACTATGTTGTGCATGCTCTATAAAATGAAATCGACCAAAGACCTCTATAAGTCCTAATCCATTGGGTATCTTACACAATAGATATTGGTCATCGAACCTAATCTCAATTTGGTCGTTATCTCCAGGGAGCACATTAGCACTAAACAATGCTATAGTAATCCAATCTTGAATAGATAACTGATTGGTAGGATGTCCCCTCGTCCAAGGTTGACTAATCAAACCTAACTGAGATCTAACTGAAATAATAAAAAATAAGGGATCAGAAGTAATAAAATCACCTTAAACTCTATCCAGCTTATGAATATAAACATCTCCTAAATTAGGTACCCTTAAGAAAGCATAAAGAAATTATTGAGTGATGATTATCGAGGTATCTTTCACCATAAAATGAATGACAAGAGTATCATTGTTGTTCTTGTCCTTGATGTTAGTGAAAAACTCCTTAACTAACATCAGATAGTAAAGCCCTATAAAAGTCAGAACTGGAAGCCACTAGAAGGCTATGAAAATGGATGAGACATGAAAGCCAGCATCCATATTAGCCTCAACAGACCTCTCGACTATAATTTCATTAGAAATTCGATTCTCTAACCAATCATAGTTCAAGCCACTTGTAAAGTGAGATCTGTTATACATAGGTCTCTTTCTTGAACTCAATGTGTGGGAAGACTACCTAGGTGCCATCTGAGCTAAAACTATTCAATAAAAACATCGAAATGAGTTAAAAATACAAAGAAAATTTAAAAGTTTTTTTATGAGATTTGACAGAATATTCCTTTCACTAAAATATTCCTTAAAATACAGCGATAAGATTAGGCTTTAAAATTAGTATCATTAAAAAGTTGATGGAATTTTGAATATAATGATACTAATATGAAATCAAAAGAGCTTTAGAACACAAGAAAAATTTAAAATTGTACCTTCAGAGATGAACAGTGGAACTGAAGAGTTCTAACAGATTTCTAAGTGATTTCAAGATTTTTTTTGGAGAAAATATTGGTGTATTTGGATTTAAAATGAAAAATGAAACAAATCGAACACCAAAAACACTTAAATTGGGTGAAAAATGAGCGACATATGGGTATTTGAATGAAAAAGAGATGAACTGGCAATGAAAAGCGTCGGGGAGAGCAGACGAAGAAAAAGACGTAAAGCTGCATTGTTTTTGTCCAAAATAGGGAGCTAAACAATGGTTGCTGAGGACTTAAACAATACTATTTAAGTCCTACCATTTAAGTCTCTAGACAAGGTTAAAATGGTAGTTTAGAGGGGTTAAACACTACTATTAACCCCCCCACTATTTTAGTCTCTAAAAAGAAATTTTTTAGCAAAAAAGCAACATCAAACTCCCTCAATTCAATACCAATTCAAGTCCTAATAAGTTTAGATAGATTAAACACAATTTAAACATGGATTAAGGCCAAAATCACAAAAACACACTAAAATTAAATTAAAAGGAGACCAAACACATGTAAACAAAAGATTTAAACTTTAAAAGGAAAACTTAAAAACTTAAAATTGTAAAAGAACAACTAAAACACTTACATAAAATTAAATCAACAAACATAAAAAGGAATTTAAAGGGAAACACACAAGTCTTAAAGAAAAAATACATTAAGATTACACAAAATAAAAAGACCTAACATATTACCAAAATAAAAGGGATTTACACACCTATTAAAACTTTTAAGACTTAAGAAAAGAGTTGAAAAATACATTAAATAAAATCAAAATAAAACACACTAGGTTTTAATTAAGGACTCTGAAAAGAGGCTTCTAAAAGAAAAACCAATTAAAACAAAATAAACATATTAAAAGGACTAGAGAATCCACTTAGGAACATACTATAAAAAGCACACTTACTAAGATCAAACTTAAAGAACACCAAATTAAAACAAAAGAGCTTAATATAAGGTTAAATTACCTTCTAAAGAATACTTCGTTAAGGTCTTTTAGCTAGACCTTAAATTTAGGGAATTTTCAATCTAAGTTTTAACTTACCATCCAGTTGATTTACTTCATTCTTTCCATATGGACAAGCTAATGCACCAAGGGTGCTTATACCTCTAATCAGAGGTCTAAATGAACCATGAATCTTACCTTTGATGAAAATCCAATCAAAGCACCTTTTCTTAGCAAAGTACCATGACAAATAATTAAGTATGACAACCTTAGATCCAGGAACAAAAGTTACAACACCTAGGAAATCTAAGCTTTCATATGGGACTTCTCTTGCCTCATTCTTAACAAATCTATTATAGGCTTCAATCTCACTCTTTTTTGATTCAATAGGAATCTTTTCCTCTCCACCAATGATGGACTTATCATAACTTTCATCAATTGCTTCATCTAGAGGAAATCCTAAGGTTCCTACACTATTTTCTTCTAAATCATTCATAGGTTGGTTCACAATGCTAACAAATTGAACCAAAAAGTCATAAAGTGAATTATCACTCTCCAAAACTTCATCAAAAGGTTCAAATGCTTCACTTTCAAGACCTTGCGTAAGAGGCAAGGATTCGTCTAATTCCACATCATTAACTACTGGAAAATTTACATCATTTTCCAAGGCTCCTTTACAAGTTCCAAAATTGTCAACTTCAAGACCTTGATTATGATGTAAACACTCATCAACCTCCATATCATTCAATACAAAGTGGATTGAAAATTCTTGCTCACCACTCTCTAAAGAAAAAGGTTTTGGCTCATTTGGTTCAAATTAAGTGGGTTCGAGAAGGTCAATGGAATGATTTTCTCTGAGGGATTCGAGTAATTTTTCCCTTTAATTTGGACAAGCAACTTTCAACTTGACCATAAGAGGTTGATTTCTAGAAAAGATTTGATTAACTATTTCATAAATTTGATATCTAATATCATGTTGAGGCTCTTCTAGGTAGGAAAAAGATGATGGTTGCTTATAATAGGAGGATGTATGCCAAGGGTAATAAAAATAATTCATTGAATCAAGGGTATAACGTTCATTGAATTGATCATAATATCCATTGTGCCAATAATTCTTTTCAACTTCAGGCTCATATCATTGGTGATCATGCCAATAATAATCTTGCCTCCACAAGGTAAACATAAAACAAGCACAAAAAATGAGAACACATAAAATAAACAAGAAAAAGTAAAGCAACACAATATAAAGAATATTTACACTCTAGAGTAACTGACACTGATATATTCCTAATGTCACTACACTTTCCTCACCAACAACGTCAAAAAATTGTTGCCAGTTGGTTTAGTCTAAATTATCACAAGCAATCATAAAATTAAACAATTAAATAACATTTTCTTAAATCAAATTCAAAAGCAACAATTACGAAAAGTATACACATCAAAAAGTACTAAAGTAGAGTACTTTTATGACTCTAAAATGTTGAACGCATAAGGAAGAGTTAGTGACAACTAGGTCACTCGAATTAAAATTATCTAGAGAGCTCAAGATTGCTAAACTTAAGGGTTAGAATTGCTAAATTAACCTAGAAGACAACTGAGTTAACCTTAAAACTTCTAAACTTTACAATGAAATTCAAGTAGCTTAAAGATTGCCAAATTGAATAATTAACTAAGATGAGACTTTAAATAATTTAATTGAGTTATGAAATGGATTGGAATGTCTAATCTAGAGTCTTCACTAATTCAAGACAATGCCTTATCTCTAATTATCCTAAATTGAAGTTTTGTCATTCATCAATTTTAGGCACTAGGTTTAAAGTTCAAGAAGTTCTAATCTTAAGATCCATCTTTTAAGATTAGTGTCCTCGTGATTAATCAAATTTTGGTCATTCATTGATTGTTTTTCACTTATTTTTCCAGTCATCAAAGTAGAATACTCAGAACCTTAATCATCTTTCTTATCATCTTAATTGATCAAGTCAAGATAAGCATTGAGATCTCAAAATAAACAAAGATGATCATCCAACATGTTATAGAAACTCAATCAATCCATTTAAGAACTTATCCTTAGCTCTAAATAAGATAAAAACATCATATATAACATAGAACACAAAGGTTCAAGTATAAGTACCATGTTCTGCATATATATGAACAAAGAGTATGAAATAAGTAAAACAAAGGGTTTATATTGCACCAAATGGTGTCCCAAAGTGATACACAACCTTCAATTACCTTAACGAACTCCTAAAAACCCTTAAAACATCTTGAAATTAAAAAAACAAAGCTAGAAAAAGAAAAAAAAAAGGAAAACCTAACCTAAAGGAAGAAAAAAGGAAACCTAAGCTAAATCTGATCTAAATTGGTATAATCTATGTTAATGTTTTATGAATTTGAGTTCTATGCCTTCTCTTATATGTCTCCTATAGGTCGATAGTAAGTGGAGCAAGTTTTAGTCAATAGAGATGGAGATCCAACTAAAAATATCTGAACAGCTACTTAAATGGTGCTTGAAGAGAAACTAAATGATGCCATTTATCTACTACCATTTGACTCTAAAAGCTCACTTAAAAGTGGGTTAAAAGGACTTAAATGGTGGTTGCTTATAGACCCATGTTTAGCTCATATTTTCTCTTCAATCTTCATAATTTATTGGATTTTCACTTCAATTAAGCTTCAAACTATAAATTAAACATATCCAGAGACATTTTAACACCAATTTTAGGGTGAATATGCACCAAATTACCATGAAAAATACTATCAATTATGCACCTATCAAAAACACATTTCAAAATCTTTTTTACTTAAAATTGAAAAAATTAAATGGGAGGAAATCAAGATTAAATTGAATATTCAAGAAGATTATAGAGGATTCCAACAGGTATTAAGGGAATATTGAAGAGGTTAATCATAAGAGAACGAGTCTTCTGGTTCTTTATTCTTCTTTAACCAATGTTGAATTGATTTTTATAATTATGATTTTATTTCTTCGGATCCAGTTTTAATGAACTCTATATTTATGTGTTGGTTATTTATTCTTTGATTTAATGAAAAATCAAGTTTTCTTAGGTTTATTCATGGTTATCATCATGTTTGGATTAATATTTTATTAATGATTTCAGTTCAATATTGGATTTCATATATTTAGGTTGAGAAATCATTTATATGAATAGATCATAATATGAATAAAAAAGTATTACATAGGGTACTAGAGATAGGCTTACGTAAGTTTTTCGCATTAGATTCAAATTTAACCAAAGCAATAAAATCCATAAATTGAAATAATGCATCTAATTAGGGTTTTATTTAAGAAGAGGTTGCAATTAATCAAGCAAGAAGATAGGAATTATATTTCTTAAGAGAGATTATAATTCACTTAAGATATTTTATGGTCTAAGTAGCTTAGGTTAAGCACTGGATTAATCTAAAGCTTTAGCACATCAAGGTTCTAGAGAAATACCTCATCTAGTTCTTAATCTCATTAACTATTATTTATTTTAGTAAATTGCCTAGGTTTAGTATTTTATCTTATATTATTCTCTTCTAATGTTAGTTTAATTAGAAATTCAATTAAATTAATCACTTGATTTGTTAGATTATATAATAGAAAGATAGTTAGTACTGGTAGTTTAATCCTCGTGTGAACGATATTACACTCATTAATATACTGTATGAATGATATAGTATATATACTTGTCTAGACTTGTGAACTATAGAAGTAAGTTTTTTTAGAGCTTTGAGACTTCACATACATTGAGTTGTTGGACCTAAGTTTATTGTACCAAATAAATATGTAAGGAAGCATTTTACAATTAATAAATATGATTCTCTAGGACATACTTAAAACCAATCACATAAACATACACTAAACAATATATTAGATTTACTAGCAATAAAATAAAATACATTAATAGCCATTCCTTGATATTATTTAACATATAATAATTTACCTTCCTCATCCTTTCTAGATTAGTGGATGGGGTTATAAGGGTCCTTAATAGTTTTGTTTAGTCCATTCCCAAGTGCCTTAGATTACTTAGCTTGGTTGATGAAGATGCCTTCCTTCATTTATTTAATTTAAAGCCAAAGGAAGAAGTTCAACTCACCCATCGTACTCATCTCGAACTTTTTACTCATGCACTTCAAAAATTATTGACACAAAACCTCATTAATAACACTAAATGTAATATCATCCACATATATTTGAACAATCAAAATCTAACTTTTATCTTTTTTAATTAAAAAATTACATCTAATAATAAAACTATATTTTATGAGAAAAATACTTATCATATCATACCATGCACTAGACACTTTTTTAAATAATACAAACCTTAGTTTAAAAACATAATTAGGTGCATCATGACTTTTAAAACTAAGGGTTTATCCTACATATATCTCTTATTAAATAAAATCATCTAAGAATGCTATTTTAACATCCATTTGAAAAATTAGAGGCCCATATATGGTAAAAATGCAAGTAAATACATAATTTCTTCGAACCTAGCTATGGGGGGCAAAAGTTTCATCACCATCTATATCTTCTTCTAGATTATGCTCTTTAGCTACTAACTTGGCCTTATTTCTTACCATATTACCTTGTTCATCTAACTTAATCTTAAAATTTTATTTTGTATGAATAATTGGGAGATCTCTAGGTCTAGGTACCAAAGTCCAAAATTTTTTCTTACAAATTAGTTTAACTCTTCATTCATAGCTAAAATCTAATGATCATCACCTAATAATTCTTCTACAATCTTAAGTTCAATTTGTAAATAAAAAAAAGCAAGATGAGTTAAATTTCTAAAATGAGAACGAGTAGTCATCACCTAGTATTTGCTTCAATGGATGATCTTTCTTGTATCTCAAATTATTGGGAAGCTCATCATCCTTCATTTTCTCAATTGGTTCTTGTAAGGTTGTTTATCCATCCTCCTTCTCATCTTCGATGGCTAACTTTTGCGAGTCTTTGGGAAAAACTATATCATCATCTTCAAGATCTTTCTTACTTTCAAGATGAATAGTTTCATCAAATACTACATGTATGGATTCTTCAATTACATGGCTCCTTTTTTAAAACAATCAATAAGCTCTACTACACAAAAAAAATCCTATAAAAATACCCTCATTAATTTTAGAGTCAAATTTGCCTAAGTTTTAACTTAATTTAACTAATTTTAGTTTTCTTATCATTCTAAAGTTCATATAGGGTTTTATCCATTTTAGGCTTAATATAAACCCTATTTACTATATTATGTGCACATGTAATAGCTTTAATCCAAAAACACTTAGCTAATTTATATTCATTTATCATGGTCCTAAACATTTTTTATAAATTCCTATTCTTTATTTCTACTACATAATTTTTTAAAGGAGTCTTAAGAGCTGAAAAGTTATGAGAAATGTCATGATCATCATAAAAACATTCAAATAAGTCATTTTGAAACTCCCAACCTTGGCCACTTCTAATAGATGCAATAAAAATACTCATTTCATTTTGAATTTTCTTAAAAATTTCACAAAAGACTTAAAGCATTCATCTTTACTACTTAAAAACAAGACTCATATAAATCTACTAAAATAAATTATAATCACAAATTCATATGATCATCTAAACTAACAACTCTAGTAAGTCCAAATAAATCCATATGAAGAAATTCCAAGGGTTTAGAACTAGTTACTGATTTCTTTCTTTTAAAGGAACTTCTTACTTATTTTCCTATTTGGCATGACTCACAAATTCTATCTTTCTTAAATTTCAAGCTGAGAAGCCTATTGACAAGTTACTTAGATTTTAGATTTGATAGTAGTTCCATGCTCACATGCCCAAACCTTCTATGTCAAATCCATGCATTTTCAATTATATAAACTCAAAACTTCATATCAAGGTTAAAGAAATAATCTAAATCAATAATATAGATATTTCCTTCTCTTTTTCCTATGAATGCAATTCTTTTGTCAATTATTCTTAACTTATACCTGCATTTCCTTCAAAGCTTACTTTGTAATCCTTATCACATAATTGACTCTTCCATTAACTAGGAGAATATTTTCAATAAAAGTATGTTTTCCATGCTAAACTTCCAATGACAATAACCTTACTTATGGCATTGTCTCCAAATGTGATAAATCCAGCATTTTTACTTTTTAATAAGATGAATTGGGAGGGGTCAGTAGTCATATGTCTTAAATAACCACTATCTACATACAATTTGTTCTTCCTCTTAATGACCTAAGAAATAAGAAAATTAATTTGATTTAGGTACTGTTAAGGGTCAAATTGATTTAGTTTTAATGGTTAAATTTTTTAAACATGACCAATAATTTAGTGTATTTATGTATTATTATTTTTAATTTTCAGGATGGGGCTTGAAGATGAAGATTGGAGCAAAAATTAAAAGAAAGTTCCTTATTTTTGTCCATCCAATGACTACCAGGGTCATGTTGATGGATGAACAGGGGGTCATTATAGACATAGAATTTGACCCTCAACGACGCCCTGTAGAACGTCGTTGCCATTCGGTGAAGCCCATCGTTAAAGGAACAGTCAACAATATCAGCCTCAAATCTCTAAAATTGCAGTTTGGACATGTTCTCGATCAATGACCTTATCTGCTAGCATATGTGGGAGGCTCCTGCAACTATAAAAACAAACAAATAACACAAATTACGGGAAGGAAAGAAGGAAGAAACAGAAATGAAACAAGAGAGAGACACTCTTGCTTCTCTCTTGATTTATTCTTAGAACATATAGGCTTCAAACACTTTGTTTTACGTTTTTATGTTGTTTTCTGAGTTTCAAAACATTGACGCTTTTTGTTAAGACTCATATTTGAGTCTAGGAATCATCTAAGGGGGTTTCAAAGTTTAGATTATCACTTATTTTGTTCCATTTTTTGGATTAATCAAAGTTTATGCTCTTATGCTCACATCTATAAATGTTCTTTGATTTTTCTGCAAGATCTTAATGAAATAGAGCTTTGTTGGAGTTCATAATCAAGTTGGAAGTTCAAGATACATTCAAAAGTCTTTCTTGGATATTTTGTATCCTCTAAACTTTATATTTAAGCTCATATATGCATATCTATAAAGATATGTTGCTTAAGTTGTATATTGTGTATGTTTTGATCAATATGTGTGGCTAAATCGTTTTTATTTATGAGGATTGATGTTTGTATGATTTAAGAGAGCTTAAAGATATATTATACGATCTAAGTTTTTTTTATTAAAGGCTTAAAAGATCTAATTTTGGGCTAGTCACCTAGGATTAGAGTTTAAGAGAAGTTAAGCTTGAGAAATCATCTTAAAGTGTTAACAAAATCAATAAGCAACACGAATTAATCCTTACATAACCAAACCTAGATTTTTTTGTAAGAGTTAGAGATCTGAGATTAAATTTCCAAAATTCACCTTCTTGAAATTAAAGCCCATTTACTTGATTTGAAGCATAACCAAACTTTAAACAAGATTTAATAGAGAAAAATCAAAGTCTTAACCATAGCTTTGTTTTGATTTTGTGAAGGAACTCTAATCATCCCTTAAATGTGTTTAAAGCTCAATTAAATCATCAATCACCTAATCCTTAGATAATTTACATATTTGGTAATTTTCAAAACTAATGAAAAATAATTTTTGAAGTGTTTAAGCTAAATTAGACTAGTTTACCAATTTTCAAGTTTTAATCAAATTGTTTAAATTTTCCTAAATAATTGTAATCTAATCAACCTAGTAATTAAGCCATTTTTCCAGTGGGATCAATATAAGGAGTCTTAAATTTACTCCATTGTATTACTTTTACGATAGGTTCACTTGCCTTAATTCCGTTGGTTTTCAAAGTAAAATTGTTTCAACTTCATTAAAAGTTATAAGTCACCTATCCAACACAACAAATTTTTAGCGTCGTTTCTAGGGATCAAGGCCTTAATATTAGGAAAATAAGTGTCAATTACTATAGGACTTGTAAAAAAAAATTTTATAATTTTTCTGATTTTTTTGCATTTATTTTCTATTTATTTTACTTGTTGTTCTTTTGGTGCTTTTTTCTTAGTTTATTTCTTTTGATTGTTTACTTGCCTTCATTTAGTATTTTATTTAAATTTGTTTGCATACTCGGGAATGCAATCCTAAGCAAGTAGACTTTGATCTAGATCTCGAGTGCACTTTAAGAAAGAAAAAGAAAGAAGCTCGCATAAACACGTCTGATGCTTTAGAAGTAGGAACATCGAGTGACACTGAGTCAGAACCTGTAGAGATGGACCCTAAGGAACGTGTAGTTATAGGACCTCAAGTAGAAAATAGAGAACCAACTATGATGAACTTAGCTTTAGGTAACAGAGGTAGACCAGTGGTTAGCTTTGTGCAGTCTAAAGTTAATGCTAATAAATTTGAAATCCCACAAAGTATCATCTCAATGATTAGGTCCTCACAATTTGGAGGTTCAACTTTAGAAGATCACAATAAACATTTGAAAAACTTTCTTGACATATGTGATCTTTTTAAAAACAATGGGGTTTATGATGAAGCAATTAAACTTAGACTTTTCCCTTT
>JAOXYD010082406.1:0-39338 GCA_028565735.1 Pinacopodium congolense
GTGTTTTCTTTATTGATTTTTGTGTTTAGAAAAACAGAAAACCAAAACCAAACATAAAAGCCAAACTAAACAAGGCCTTTAGCTAATTTATACCATTAGAAAGGTCTTAATAGTTAATCGATGATAGATTGAATTCATAATATCTAGTTAATTGTTTAATTTTAAGTTCTTCTTGATAAAAACTTTAGTTTTTTAGATAATTAAATATCGTGTGAGTTAGTACTTATAAGAAAGTACTTGTGGAATAGGATACTCAATTATTCATCATTTATAGTACTTATTGACAAAGTATGATTGCCTTTCTAGTCTTAGTTTAGAATTACCTTGCATTTGATTAGGTATATATCACAATAAGTTTTTAACGTTATTGTTAGGGACATAATTTTTTGATATTAGGAATAAAATGATGATCATTGGCTTAGATTTATTTTTATTTCAGTTTGTTATTTATCTGTCTTTATTTGGTTATTTGATTGTTTTGCCTATACACATTTTATTTTCAACTTTATGTTCTTGTTTTTAGTTTTTTTTGTCTTATTTATGCACACTTATGGCCAAAATCCTAAAAATTTACCACTTGGTGTTAAGATTGAGAAAAATACTCATAGGCTATGTAAGGAGGCTAGATTAGCTTAAGGTAGGAAAGCAGAAGAAGAAAATATTAGAGAAGAATAGTTAGAAGTCAAACTACACTCAAGGAACATGGAACAATGCAAAGAGGATCTAATATGCCATTAAGATAAGAGGAGGGAAGCAATGGTCATCGTTCTCACTATAGGAAATAATAACAGACCTATTAACCGTATGGTGAGGAAAAAGGACATTGGAACCAATTTTGAGATACCCCATTGCATTATTTTGATGATTAAGGCATCCCAATCTAGTGAATTATCAGTGGAGGACCCTAACACACATTTAGAGACATTCTTGGACATATGTGACTTATTTAAGCAAAATAATGTGTTTGAGTATGTAGTAAAGTTTAGATTATTCCTATTCTTTTTAATGAATAAGGCAAGAGCATGGTTAGTCACACGACAACTAGGATCTATCATTACGTGGGATGAGCTAATGAAATTATTTTTAATAAAGTTCTTCTCATCTATAAAGATTAAAAAGACGAAGACAAAGAATGCTTCCTTTTCCTAGCTTGAGAATGAAAATCTATATAAGGCATGGAAGAGATCCAAGACATGCTAGCAAGGTCCCCAAGTCATAGGCTCTTTATATGGTAAGAGGTAGACATGTTTTACATTAAAGTTGTACCATCGATAAGTAGCACCATTGATGTAGCTATAAGGGAAAATTGATGTGTAAAACACTAGATTAGGCTTACAAATTGACAAATGAGATAGTCACTAACAGTTTTCAATATCATTTAGAGACGTGCCTTAGAAGGCCTACTAAAATGAATAATACAATAACATTTGTAACTCAGATGGACGTGCTAACCAAGAAGCTAGATAGCCATTAAAGTATGAAAGGACATTTAAGCTTAACCATGAGAGGCCAGCTCATTTGTGAGTATTATGGTGGAGACTCCCATTCATATTTAGATTGCCAAGTAGGGATTCAATTTGCACAGTAGAAAGAGTACGCGCACTATGTGAGTAATTACAATAGGTAATGGAATCACTACTTTAACACCTATGATCTAGGATAAAGGAACCACCTTAATTTCTCTTAGAGTAACAATTAAATAGGATAGCCTCAATTTTCTATAGTTTAGAGAGAACCATCTCCTAAATTTAAGGCCACTAAAATAGTACCAATTAAGAGGTTTAACCTTAAGGAGTTGTTGACCAAATATATCTCCACATATAAGGTGAGGATGTGAAGCAAGGAGTTAAGAATTCAAAATAAAGAAGCCTCAATTAGAAATCTAGCGAATCAAAAGAGGCAACTTGCAAGATTGATGAAGGAGAGGATACCCAGTTCATTGCCCATCATTGTTTATGCCAACCTAAGAGAATATGTCAAAGCAATCTTATTGAAGAGTGGTAAGGGGCGAAAGGGAGCTGAGGACAGTAAGGAGGATGAGAAGACACATGAGAGTGAAGATGGAGCAATTCAAGAGACCAAAAAAGAGGAGAAAAAGGAACTAGCTATGAAGTAGGATCATTCTAGTTTGTTTGTTGACCTGATCACCAATCTAGTAAGACCTAAAATAACCTATCCTTAAAGGCTTAAAGGTAATCACTTAGATAGGTTCCTAAAGGTATTTAAGAAATTAAATATTAATAATAACTTTGTTGAAACGTTAGCATAGATGTCTTCTTTTGCAAAATTTATTAAAGAGATCTTATTTAATAAAAGAGGCCCTAAAGAATATGAATATATTACGTTCCATTTTATTAAAGAATTTGCCACCAAAGCTAAAAAGTCTAGGGAGTTCTTCTATTCATTACACTATTAGTGATTTATATATAGGTAAGTCCTTGATGGATTTAGATGTTATTGTTAACTTGATATCTCTTTCTATATTTAGGAAACATGGACTAGTAGAGTCCAAACCAACAATAGTTTATCTACAATTGGAAAATTAGTCAATCATATATCCTATAGGAATCATTGAAGGCATGCACTTTAAAGTGGATAAATTCATCTATCTAGAAGGTTTCCCAAAGTTAGATATAGAGGAGGATTGAAACATTCCTATTATACTTGGGAGACCATTCATGGCTTCAATAAGCAAAATCATTGACATTCAACGCAAAAAGCTCATCTTAAAACTTTAAGATGAAAAACTAGTTTTTGATGTCTTTAATGCTCTAAAGCACCCATATACTCTTGATTCTTGCAATTTCGATAATATGTACTCTCACGATGCTAACTCTTCTATTGATAATTTTTGTAGGATTATTGAAGGAAGAGACACAATATATGCTTGAAGATTTAGATGAGATATTTTAAGAGTTTCATGGAGAATAGGGAGCTAGAGAAAGCATTATGGCCACAATATTAAGCTTATGAGCTTCTCTAAAGCCTAGATAAGCAACTGCCCAAGTCACCATCATTTAAAATATGTGATTTTACAACCATTTAAGCACTTATCTGTCATAATTTCTTCTTTATTGATATAAATCATGGAGGAGAGCATCTTAAGGGTCAAGCTTTAGGATCGATGATCACACATATTAAGGGAATTAGTCATTCCTCTTATATGCATAGAATTTTTATGGAGGATGGAAGCAAACTACTAGTATAGCCATTAAGATAACTCACATATGAAAGGATGTAGTCACGGAAGAGGTAGTTAAGCTTCTTGATGTAGGTATTATCTATTTTATCTCTGATTCTAGTTTGGTAAGTTCTATTTAAGTGGCGTCTAAAAAAGGAGGCACCTTTATTATATAAAGTGAAAATAATGAATTAATAGATTATAAAAAAGTTTTTAGGTGGAAAATATGTATAGATTATAGGAAATTAAATGATGTTACCCATAAGGATCACTTTTCATTGCCTTTTATTGATGAAATGATAGAAAAATTAACTGGATATTTTTTTTATTGGACTTGAGATGGATTTTCTAGTTATTTTCAAATTTTAATAACTTTGTAAGATTAAGAAAAAACCTACTTTTATTTGTCCCTATGGTATATTTGCATATAAATGCATGTATTTTGCTTTCTATAATACTCTAACTATATTTCAACATTGTATGAAGGCTATCTTTTCTAACAAGATTGAGACTTACATTGAAATTTTCATTGATGATTTCTTTGTAATTGGCACTTCTTTTATTACATGTTTAGAGAATTTAAAGAAGGTCCTAATAAAATAGTAAGAGACCCATATAATGTTAAATTAGGAAAAATATCATTTTATGGTACATGAGTGTACTGTTTTGGATCACAAGATATTTAACAAGGGCATAGAAGTAGATCTAGTCAAAATTAATGCTATTAAGAAATTGCCACCACCCAATTCTCTTAAATTTATTAGGAGTTTCTTTGGACATATTAGATTTTATCATCTCTTTATGAAGGACTTCAAAAAAATTGCTAAAAATATAATTGAGTTACTTGAAAAAAAATGTTATATTGAACTTTGATGTTAATTACTAACATCTTTGAATTTGTAAAAGGAAAAACTTATGAATGCTCCTATACTAATATCTATTGGCTAGTGTTTTCCGTTTGAACCAATATGTGATATAAGTGATTTTGTAGTAGGGATTGTATTAGGATAATGACGAGATAAGCTCTTCTTACTAAAAACCACACAAAAACACATATTTATACCTATCTTCAGGCTTACTAGCCATTTATAACCATTGCAAAACTAACCGTTTATAGCTTTTATAAAAACCAGTTGTTTATAGCTGTTACAAAAACTAGCTGTTGTAAAAATTAATTGTTATTAAAACTAGCCATTACAAAAACTAGCCATTTATAGCCATTATAAAAACTAGTTGTTACAAAAATTTGTCGTTGTAAAAACTAACCATTACAAAAATTAGTAGTTTTATCAACTGAGGTTGGGTTCTTGGCCTAATCAAGCCCAAATCATATCAAACATAGCTAATTAAGTTCTTGACTGAATCCAACATATATTTAACATAATTCAATCAATACCAAATATATCTTAACACATTTTATACAATTTAACACATCTAATTTCATTTAACTTACCAAATTAACTTAACACTTTAATCGAATCAATTTCATTCACATTATCTTATATAATAACATACATGAATTCATCTATATATCAAGAAGATTTCCACACATAAAACACATACAACACTTCTTGATTATGTGTTCTATATGTAATACTAAATATGAATGCATATACATGATTGCGCCCTTTCAACATTATGCTAAGACCAAGAGAAGACTTACACAAATTTTCTTACATAACAACCTATCAAATTCTACTCTTGAACTTGATCTTTCTTCCATTTTCATCTTCTAGTTCAACTTTAATGCTTCTCTTCTCTTTTGGTCTTTGTATAACTTCAACATAATTCAAAATAAACTTCAAACTCTTCATCTCTAAAGCTTTACAATCATGCACTTCCAAATATGTCTTTATCAAATATATCCTTAAATAAAACAAACTCCCTAAACACGTTAGTAAAACTATTTTGTCATCATCAAATAAAGGTGGAACTATTCCTTGGTTCAACAAACTCTCTCAACCCGGAACATGTTACAATATGGTAATAGCTACCTCAAGGCTTTCTTGCCAAGTAGTTTCCTTTAATGAAGACAATATGAATTATCAAGGAGATCCCAAATTTCCAACAAAGTAACGGGGAGTCATTATATGAGCCTTGGGAGTAATTTAAGGAGCTGCAAAGGAGCTGTCCCCACCATAACCTTCTAAGAGAGTTTTTCTTGCAATGATTTTATAATGTAGTGACTTAAAGCACAAGAGGAACCTTAGATGTAGCTGTAGGAGGGTCTTTTATGAGAGAAACAATAGATGTAATTCATGAAATCTTAGAAGAAATGGTGAATAATAATTGCTTGTGGTCTAATGAGAGGAGGAGATAAGGTTTAAAGGAGTAAAATGTATGATCCCAATTGATTCGGTGATAGCTCTCCAAGCATAGATTTTAGCCTTCACTAAGAAATTAAGCAACATGAAAGGAGCCTCTTCATCTTAAGTGAAGGTTATGCAATTTCAATGTGAGTTGTGTAGGTAAGATAGCCATGGTATAACTAATTGTTTCTTGTTAGGAACTAGCGGTACTGAGTAAGTCAATTACTCTAACCAATAACAAAAAAGAGGTAACAACCTTTCTTTAACACATACAACCCAGGGTGGAAAAACCACCTAAATTTGCTTGGAATACTAACATTGAAAATGGCTAAGCAAGAACACAATGACCTCTTGGATTTCCACAAGAATGACTTCAGTCCTTGGAAAGCAAATTGGAAAATTTGATGGATGTTTTGGGCTCTAAGTTTGCAAGTTAAGAGGATAATCATAAGAAAATGTTTGCAAGTATAGAGGAGAGTCAGAAAAGGATGGACGAAAAATTTGATGAAGTTATGAAGAACCATATATCATCGATCCACAACTTGGAGGTTTAGGTAGGGAAACTTGCTAATGTTTTGTCATTTAGGAGTGTAGAGAGTCTACCAAGCAACATCGAGGCTAATCTAAGGGAACAACTAAAGGCGATTATACTTAGAAGTGGCAAGAAATTGGAGAAATCAAGTGTGAAAAAGGATAGCCACATAAAAAGAGAAAGGAAATGAGAAGGAAAAAGGGAACCATACATCCCACCACCACTCTACAAGCCCAAAATTCAATATCCACAATGAGTAAAACAACATCATGTGGATGCTCAATTCTCCAAGTTCTTGTAGAAGTTGAAGAAGGTCTAAAACAATTTGTCCTTGGTGGAAGTACTAGAGTGTATACCCATCTATGCCAAGTTTCTCAAGGATATATTAACTCACAAATGAACTTGGGAAGACAAATAGACGATCACTTTAACAAAGAATTGTAATGAGATCATGTCAAGCCATATGCATTCTAAACTACAAGATCTAGGGAGTTTTACTATACCTTGTGTTGTTGGTGATTTTGAGTTTTTCAAATGTTTATGTGATTTAGGTGTAAGTATTAACTTCATTCATTTATCTATTTTCATGAAATTTATGATAGAAGATGCTAAGCCAACATCCATGTTATTCTAACTTGTGGATTAATCCATCAAGTTGCCATGTGGGGTAATAGAAGATTTTTTGATGAAAGTGGACAAGTTCATAAATCTTGTTGATTTTTTTGTATTAGATTTTAAGAAGACAAGAATTGTCCTTTGATTTTAGGTAGACCCTTCATGAATGCTTGGTAAGCTCATCACAAACTACTAAATAATAATTCCTAACTGTACCTTACTATGTAGTAATTGGTGAGCTAGGGTCGAACCTCAAGGAGCTAGAATGTTAATGCTATTCCAAATGTTGCAAAGATAAGAAAACAAAAACCCCTAAAGAAGATGCAAGCTACAAGCTAAGATGCAAATAAGGCAATCAAAAGAAAAACACAAAGCAAAGCAAGAAAAGGGTAATAACAATAAAGAAATGGGTTGGACATATCTTTGTGATTTTGGGATGATTATTGATCCTTGAATCTAAATAAGAGGTACTCTAGTCATAGTGTTAGGCTATAGACTCTAATATACTCTCAAACCCTCAGTTCCTCTAAATCAGACAAATCTAACAAGCTCTAGAAATGCCTTATCTCCACTATAACATAGAATAGACTCTCTAAGTTCAATGATGAAGACGCATTAAGTACTAAGGAATGACTAACTTAAGCCATCTACTTAAAAGCTCGAAAGATGTAACCTAAAGGCATGGGACCCTAGGTTAGTTGATTAATTATGATAACAAATCCACCTAACCTTGCATTCCTTCTAGGAATCGTTATGGATAATTACGTATCACACACTCAACCTTAACCTTTGGATTAAGAAGTTACATATAAGGTGATCAAGCCTAGAAGCAACTCCTAATTCTTGACATGTAATCTAATGCCAAACCAACATAGACATAAAAGCACCAATTCAAGACAAGTTCAACTCCATTCTCACAATTTTCATCCTTTCATCCTTCTAATATCTCTAAACCCCTAAGGAGATTGGCCACACATGTTCATATTGATCAACATAACCATTCATTAAGTGAAACCCATATCTAAATTAAGAAAATCAATGATGTAAAATTAACAACTAATTAAAGAAATCAAAATTCAACACTTTACCTAATGTAAACTTAAGTTAATAGGAAATTAACTAAAACCTAATTAAACAAAACCCAAATTAACACTCCAACAAAAAAATTCTAGCATATATAACTTGAACAAAAATTGAAATTAAATGAATGCAGACCTAAGAACATGTATAAATTCTAACTACTAAACATAAATGAACCAAAGACACTAAGAGTAAATGGAACGCCATTGAATAACACTTCACAAAACTTAATATTTGATAAAAAAATCTAAAAATGTAAAACTTAAAGCTTAAACATGTGAAAGATAGGCTGCAAAATTGAAATTAAAGAGCTCTATACATATATAAATAAACATTCTTTAGTTCCATATATTGTCAAGGAACTACACTATGAAACTTGAAAATAACAACTCAATAACTTGGAAAATGGAACAACGTAATCACCTAGGAATTCATTTAGCTATGAATTGAAACTATAAACATTGAAATAAAACCATAAACATTCAGCCAAGACATACAAAATGTTGAAAATCGAAATGAACCACTAAAGCTGTAGAAAAGAAATGGCTGAAATGAGAACAACATATACAGTAAAATTAAAATAAATTAAGTAGCTCCTGTCATTAATAACATGAAAAATCAAAGAAAAAATCTCAAAGAAAACTTAAAAAAATGTTGCAATCATCATTCTTGACTAGGAAGGCTTTAAGCTCTCCTTTCTTACTTCCAGCTTATTACCATTCTCTCTTTTATTCAAGTTTGTACAATTTCTTGATTTGCAAGAGATGGAATAAGACAAATGCAAGCCACCTTATTGTTTTGGAAAGTTTAAGTTGTCCCCACCGAAGATGAAGCCACTCTTTCCTCCTGAATTATTCCCTAACAAGGATGAATCAGTCACTCTCTGGGTGCCTTCATTTTCTCTCCAGCTACCACCTTCTTGCCTAGCCTTTTATTTTTTATGTTTTGTTTCTTGTCTTCTTCTTCCACCATAGGCTTCATGTTGTAAGCCATGAAAGCATTATTTTTCTTCATCAAAACATTGCTTCTTTGGTGAGCTAAAAACTTTACTTCTTGGTGGGGTTAAACTCACCAACGTGCTGCCGTATCATCCATCAAGAGAAGTGCAGTTGCTATTGTTTTAAAGTGCATTGTTTCATCATGATTTTAGCTTCATGTGGTTGCATTCTGGATAGCTTCTTGCATGACTTTGTTGTTGCATTTTTCTCCTCCAAATGGCTATCCATGGGCTGGTTTTGGTTAACTCCAAGTGACATTTTTTTTTCTCCCAAACATTGCTTCAATTGATGTCATTTTTAAATAGCCTTTAAACACCCCTTCCATGTCATTTTAGGCTTCATTAAACACATTTGCTACTGCATTTTAAGGCCTTATAAATTGCACTTAAAGCTGCATTTTAAAGCAAGGATATTTATAGCTTTTAAAGGCTTCTAACCCCTTCACAAGCCCTCAAATTTCTAAGCCAAGCTAAGCCATTTTGATGCTAACTTAAACATAAATTTCGGCTGCCTTTTCATGCGTTGCTCAAGCTCCAAGTTTTGCATGTTGAAGGAGAAATAAAGGCACGAATGAGTGACCTTTATGATGTATGGAAAGCTTCAAAATGTCCTTACTATTTTACAAGAGCAAGCTTCACTCTTTCAACACCATTTGTCTTGTAAAAATATTTTAAAAGAGCAAATTTCATCTAAAGGGAAGTAACTTATTCATTAAACAAAATATAACAAAATTTAAGAATTTTTGAATAGACAATAGGAATGAAATTATATGAATTTTCCTACAAAGATATAATAAAATTCATTAATATCAATGCTATTAGGGCATTATTTGATGTGTATGAAGGAAAGTTGGTGTTGAGAATTGGGGATAAGAAGGTTGAGTTTAATATAACTAAATCTTTGAAGAATTTGGTAGAAGGTAATGCTTGTATGAAGATTGATTTTGTGAATGAATTTATGAAGGAAGTAGAAGAACAAGTTGAGGAAATTATTGAAGTTCAAATGGATGAGAGTGTGAGCCAAGAGGAGTTGTGTGAGCAGGTTAAGTAAGAAAAGTTAGAGAGAATAGATGCACCCACATCACCCTCCATTTTGAAGCCACCCATACTAGAATTGAAACCTTTACCTTCCTAAATCAAATATAGATTTTTAGGTAAGGATCACACCCTACCCATCATCATATCCAATCAAACTTGATTTTAAGTAAGAGGAGAGAGTGGTAGAGACCATCAAGAAGAGGATGAGAACTATGGGGTGGCAAATTTCTGATGTTAAGGGGATTAGCCCTAATGTGGTTATACATAGGATCAATCTTGAGGAAGGATGCAAGATGGTTAGGGAAAGGGAAAGAAGGTTGAATATGAATATACAAAAGGTTATGAAGAAAAAAAGTGATGAAGCTTTTGGATGTGGGGATTACATACCTAATTTTGGATAGTGAATGTGTGAGATCAGTGCAATATTTGCCAAAGAAGGGAGGTAAGACGGTGATGGAGAATAATTAAGGTGAAAAGATTTCCACTAGAGTCATCACCAGTTATAATACGTGTATAGACTATAGGAAGCTTAATTTGGCCATAAAGAAATATCGTTTCCCTTTACCTTTTGTGGACCAAAGGACTAAGAGGGTAGAAAGGCATGCTTTTTATTGCATCTCTGATTGGTAATAACGATATAATTAGTTTTTCATTTACCCAAAGGACCAAGAGAAGACCACCTTCACTTGCACTTATAGGACTTTTTTGCAATGCACCTGCCACATTCTAAAGGTGCATGATGACCAATTTTCAGACATGAATAAAGACATCAAAGAGGTATTTATGGATGATTTTTCTATTTTTAGAGACTCTTTTGACCACTATTTGTTTAATTTGGATAGAGTTATTCAAAGATATGAGGAGTCTCACTAATTTTCAATTGGGAGAAGTGCTATTTCATAGTCTAAGAATGAGTTAACTTAGGTCATAAGATCTTATACAAAGGGATTAAGGTAGACTGAGCCAAAACTGAAGTGATTGAGAAGCTCTCACCTTTGCTAACATTAAGGGCATCTGAGCGTTCCTTAGCCATGTAGGGTTCTTCCAATAGTTTTTTAAGTATTGTTTTTCTCATTGCTAGAACCTTAATTCATTTTCTATTTAAAGATGTGCCTTTTGAGTTTAATGCTATTTGTTTGCTTGATTTTGATAATTTAAAGAAGGTACTCATAACAACACCTATATTGACTTCACCGAAATGGTCATTGCCCTTCGAGATCATAAGTGATGCAAATGACCATACCATTGATTATGTTCTTATACAATAGAAGGAGAAGAAGCTACATGTCATTTACGATGCAAGCAAGACCTTGAAAGGGGCGCAATTAAATTACACAACTACTGAAAAGCAATTGCTCCTAGTGGTATTTGCCTATGAAAATTTTTTATCTAATCTTTTAGGCTCAGAGATTATTGTGTTTACAGATCATGTAGTATTGCACTACCTTTTTACTAAGAAAGATGCTAAAGCAAGGCTCATTCAATAGGTACTTCAACTCCAAGAATTTGACATTGAAATTAAAGACAAGACGGGAGCAAAGAATGTGGTGGCAGATCATTTATCAAGGGTTGAAAAAGGACATCATCAAGAAGAAGAGGAAATCAAGAAGATTTTTTTGGATGAAGCCTTAGTGATGGTAACAAACCATTTTCTTCCCTGGTTTGTTGCAAACTACCTTTTAGGTGCTAATCTTCCCCCTAATCTATCATACCAAAAAAGGAAGCATTTCTTGTTTCAATGTTCCTGTTATATATGGGATAAACCTATGCTCTATAAGACAGTTTGATTCGTAGGTATGTCATTGAAAAAGAAATGCCAGAAGTTTTGACTCAATGTTATAACTCACTTTATACAAGACACTGTATAGTAAAAAAAATGACTGCTTATATTTAGGAATGTGGATTCTATTTGTTGAGCTTGTTCAAGAACACTTGAAAGTTTGTATTACATTATGATAGGTGCCAAGGAGTGGGCAAGATTTCAAAGATGGATAAGATGCCTCTCTCAAACATCATGGAAGTAAAAGTGTTCGATTTATGGGGATTGGACTTTATAGGATAATTCCCATCATCTCCAGGTAACTCTTATATTTTATTTGGAGTTGATTAAGTTTCTAGGTGGGTTGAGGCCATATCCACTCTAAACAATGATAGTAAAGTTCTTTAAAGGCTTATTAAGAAGATACTCACTGGGTTTGGGGTACCTAGAGCCATTATGAGTGATGGAGGAAGTCTCTTTTGCAATAAACCCTTTGAAGCTCTTTTGAAGAGATATTATGTTCACTATAGACTGGTCACTCCCTACCATTTTCAAACTAGTGGCCAAATGGAGGTGGTGAATAGGGAATTGAAGAAAATTTTAGAAAAGGTCATAGGTACTTCAAGAAAGGATTGGGCGATGAAATTGGATGACACATTGTGAGTTTATAGAACAACTTTCAAGACCCTTATAAGTGTATCTTCATATAAACTTGTGTATGATAAGACATTCCATTTACCTTTAGAGTTAGAACATAGGGCTTATTAAGCGATTCAAAAATCAAATTTGGATTGGAAGTTAGTAATTGAGAAAATATTGTTACAAATTGATGAATTAGAGAAATTAAGGTATAATGCTTATGAAAATTCCAAGTTTTATAAGGAAAAAGTGAAGAAGTGGCATGATGCTGACATTAAGAAGAAGGAATTCAAGAGTGTGGACTTGGTGGTTTTTTCAATTCAAGACTTTAGTTATTTCTCAAAAAGCTCAATTCAAGATGGAGCGGGCCCTTTAAGGTTATTTAAATGTTCACGCATGGAGCATTGGAGCTCGAGAATGATAAAAGTGAAACTTCAAGGTTAATGGGAATAGGTTAATCTCACAAGAAAAGGAAGTAATTTCTTTCCTTTCATTACCTTACCCATAATTGAATTGAGCATGGTCCAACTAATAACCTTAACTTAGTACATTTTGCTAGTTTGTGTGTTTTTCTAAAGATAATTTGTTTTCTTCCGTTAATTGCTTATATTTAGTTTAATTTATTTGTTATTTGAGTTGGTTTAGTTTAGTATTAAGTTGTATTTTATTGCATTTCTTGATGAATTACTGATTGATTAATGCTTAACAGTGGTATAGGATGGAGCCGTGTTAAGAAAAATTGTGCTAGAAAAGAATAGGATGCAAAAGAAACCCCAAGCACGCTGCATGGGGCCTTTTATTATTAAGTGTATAAAAAAAATTAGAAATTAAGAAACCCACATTCACCCACCATGGATGCTGCCATTGGTAGGGTGCGTGGCGATTTTCTAGATAATGTTAAAAAAATTTGGAAATGTAATAACTGCCACGCACATGGCGACCATGTTGTGTGCATGGTGGTGCTAATGATCATACACACTGTTGGTGGTAACATGCGTAGGGGTTTTGATTTTGGCTAAATATGGGGGTTTCGCTCCACTCCTCCCTACCCCCCTCATTTCTTAGTTTTCATAAGTTTCTCTCCTCTTTAAAGCTTTTCTCTCTAAACCTTTCCATTTTCTCTCATTTTCACCTCTAATTTTACTCATTTTCTACCTAATTTTGTGTAAGTCCTCCTCAAATTTCATCATCTTATTCCTATTTTTGATCTAATCTTAACCCCTTATCTTATAACTCTTCATTTTTTAGATTTTAATTTACTTCATTCTCCATTTTCAGTTTAACAGAAGGTCAACATTGTTTGAACATAAAATCCCGCAAATTTGTACCTTCTAAATTTCTTGATTTTGAAGTGTTAGCCTATATAGTCTTATTAGAAGAGGTAAAATAATTAGCTCAAAATATTGGCTGGGACAAACTTCTCTATTGTGATTATGTTGCATATCCTAGGTTGATTTAGTAATTTTTCTCCACTCTTTACTCTGATTATCCCAATATTGATTTGTTTTGGTTTAGGTTGAATGGCAAAGCAAATAAATTGGATGATAATGTTATGAAAGATATGTTTGACCTTCCTAACACTGAACTGATTGAGCATCACCCTAATTTTAATGTACACTAGTATTGGCAAAACCTCATAGGTGAGTAGAAATTTAATTCTAGGAATGTCCCGAACTTATTAATTAAAAGCCATGCGCATTTTCTATTACATAAATTCATGTGTTCCATGGGTTTTAATAAACTGGAGAGTAATAAATGTTATACCTAAGGACTTTTCTTTTTGTGGTTCATGAACCATCAACAACCCATTAATACAACATATAGACTGTTTAGGTCCATTGTAAATGTCCTCCTAAAAATAGTAGTGCTTTTAGCATGGGTTACATTGTAAGTCCTCTTGCTTTAAATGATCATGTTGACCTTACTAATGTACTGAAGCCCCTGAATTTTGGGATCTTGAAGGCTTACGTAGATCAGAGATTGTGGAGAACCGTTCCCTGGTACTTCGTAATCCCCTATCTAGAACTTCTTTCTTTTAGAATAGCCACAAGACAGCACCACCCCAACCCTCTACCTCTAATGCCCCACTAGATGATAATGCTAGTCCTTTTGCCCCCTCTCAAGAAGCCAAAGACTGGCAACAAATTATACAAACCATGCAAGGCAACAATCTACTATTGCTAGATACTGTTAAATCTAACGAATGCTTAGAAAATTGAGTAGTGAACCTTAAATCCAAAGTTGATAAAGTCTTAAGGAAGGTACGATCTCAAACTCGAAAGTGAAAGAAATGTTTTTGAAAGTAGAACATCGATGTGACATCCTCTACTCCAGCCCCACCTTCACCTCTATAAGCCTTTCTAACCCTTTTTACTTCTTTTGTGTTATTTTTCATGTATTGATTTATGTTAATCTTCTATCTATTTTATGTTTCTTTCTATGTTGCATGTTTCTTCACATTGAGGACGATATGTTGTCCAAGTGTAGGGAGGTGGCATTTGCATTGTTGGTAACTTTTGCATTTTCCATGGATGTTCATTTAATTGTTTGCATTTTAACAAACATGTCATGTAGGATGAAAGTTTTAGGCATGTTAGGTTGTTAGTTTTTCCTTTTAAGTAACGGGACCACACTTGAATCTTTTTTTAGGATTGTTTTACCATGAAATTCTATCATTGTAGTTTGAATAAGATTAAGTGTGTGTTTGAATTTTAATTAGACCACTTGAATAGAAGGTTAACCAAGTTTAGTAATTAAAGTAGTTGGTTGCATAAACTAAGTCAAAAATTGATACCTGAGTGATTAGAGGATGTTTGAAAGCATGATGGATTTTTGTTTAAAACTATGTGAAGAATTGAGCTGATATGACTCCATTCCAAAATCATTTCATTTCTTTGGTCTGTGATACTTTCCTATGTGATTACCTCTAGAAATTTTGTTGAAGAAGTTTGAATATATTATATGCAAGATAAATGGAAATGATTAAGGCCTTTTTTGCTTTAACACTTAGCTTAAATGAACCCCCTATTTCATTATCCTTTGTAAACCCTTTTAAGCCTTTAAACTTTTGTTTCTTGACTTAAATACCACCTTTTTTTAAAGCCTAAAACCCTATTAGCCTTACCTGCTCACAAGTTTAATCAAGTGCTAAGTAAACGTTGTTTTGGGGCTTTTGGGTTACATTTTTTTTCTTTGATGCTTTGAGGAGTATCTAGTACATCTACTCATAACGTGAATTGAATTTAACTGCTACTTTTATTTCCTTATTATTGTTAAAAAAAGGAAGAAATAAAAGAATTGATGATGATAGTACCATTTAGTGATGAATAGTTAGTTATATCCATCTGTTTATCTCAAAAGTTTATTTAATTGTTCCTTTTGCAATTAGTGCTTTATGAAGACTTATAAAGAACCTCGCAAACCCTTTTTGACTAAATTAACGTTAGCCCCTTTACAACCCTAATCAAAAGTCCTTTTGATCTTTGGAAGTATGTACTCTATGTGGAAGAGAATTGGTGAATCTACAAGCCTATGGTAGTGTGATTTTCTAGTAGGAATCTTAAGCAAAGTACTAAATTTTAAAAACATGAGAGAAATGAATGAATCCCATTAGGAAAATCCATTTTATTTTCATTCTTTTCCATGAGGAAAATCCATTTTGATTTCATGCTTACCTTTGATCGATATTATCACAAGTTGAGTTTGTTTATGTATACTAGTGAAAATTGATTATAATGCATGTAATAGCTTGATATTCGAGTTGGCAAAGTTTGAAGGATTGTGTGTACTTTATTTATGTGAAAATGAAGTGATACAATGTATTGTTGTGTTTAATTTTTTTTAGGACAAGTAAAGGTTTAATTATGGGGAAGTTGATAGTTGTGTTGTTAATCTTTGTTATTCTAAGTGTTTAGCATTTGGGTTACTTGTTTTTGATGTGCTTAGGATTAAATGGTTAATATTTTTAGTATTCTTAATTTTGTTTTATGGTTTGGAATTCTAATTTTTATGTTTAGGTTAGAATTGTGTCTTATGGGTGTTTTGTTTTAATGTCCAGATTTAATGGAAGGGGGAGCATAAAATATAGCAGGAGACACCATTTAAAGAACCCACAGGCTTATGGCACCAAGATCACAAGCGTGGCAGTGATTAGAGTGCCAACCTTGATGTGGGAAAAGTAAGAATGGAGAAGTAGGGGAGTAAAGGACTCCCAAACCCATGGCACCAATTTCTAACCCACACCTGTTGCCACACCTATGGCACCAAGACTAGAGGCCTGGGGGGTTCCTTGCTAGCTCAATTTTTTCAATTGGCCATAAGTGTAATTTCAAGCCATGCATTTGTCCAACATTAAGTAGACAGATGGAAACTTTGGGACACATAAAAGGGCATGAAAAATTAAAGGAAGGAAGAATCAATATTCCAAAAAGTTAGATGTCAAGAAATAAAAATAATAGGTCTTAAAGAGGATTGTATGAAGATTAATAATCAGAAGCATCAAAGCCATTCAGATTTCTAGATTTTGTAGGAAAGATAGCAAGTGTTGTATTTATTTATTTTATTCTTCTCATCATGTTTTTTCTTTTAGAAATCATGGATATTTTTTAACTTATTTATACTATGATTGGCTAAACTTGTTTCAGGATTTGTTGTTTGAACTATTTGTGAATTTTGTTTGTTAATTCAATGTAATGAATATTTGTGTCATCTATTGAGCTTAAACATTGCAATAAGTTGAGAAAGTGATTTGGGTAACTTGTGTTAACTATGAAATGAGAGTTGAAATTTAATAGACTTATAGATGAAAAGTTTATTGGTTTATTAGAGAAAGATCTCAATAGATTAATATGCTGTCTATAGGATTGCTTTACAATTAGTTGGATTTCTTACGAAAGACTTTGTAGATTGATTGATTGCAAGGTTAATCATAATTTATTTGACTAGGGAAATGAAATTACACCTTAGGAGAGGGTAACGAAAACATTAGGAAGTCCTGGTCCAAATATAAATTGAATCAATCAAAACAGAGGGAAATAAATAGGGATAACAATAATTCATATTCTTTAATCTTGATTTTTCCAAGTTCTAGTTTGTCGTTGCGATATTAGTTTATTATTTTAATTTTATTTCTTGGATATCTTCCTTAAACAAAGCTTAACTTGAATTGGTTGGTGACTAAATACAATTATTATGAGACCATATCCCCTTATACTACAAGTCACAACCCGTGCACGTGTGGTGTTAGCGTAAAGCAAGTTATTAGGTTATTTAACAACTAATA
Source organism: Pinacopodium congolense (assembly GCA_028565735.1). NCBI lineage: Eukaryota > Viridiplantae > Streptophyta > Magnoliopsida > Malpighiales > Erythroxylaceae > Pinacopodium > Pinacopodium congolense. The sequence goes on from JAOXYD010082406.1 coordinate 17,432, forward strand.
GACAACCATCCATATCATGAATGTCAAGCATTTAGAGCTGGAGGACAACCTCAAGAGGTGAATTATGTAGGAAATCGCCAAAATAATCCCTATAGTAACACCTATAATCGAAGATGGCAAAACCACCTTAATTTCTTGTGAAGAACCTAGGGTTAGCAAGGTCAAAAACATGCTCCTAGCTTCCAACCACAATATCAAGCAAGCAAGCCATTTAGCATGGAGGAGATAATTGATAAATACATTAGAAGCTGATATAGGAGTCAGTATTATCCTCATGTTTGACCATTTACCTAATGAGTTTCGATTCAAACTTGTAAAACCTACTAAGATTCATATACAATAGGCAGATAGATCGGTAAAGTATCCTAGGGGAATTGTTGAAGATGTAATTATGTAGAAAGATAAATTTATATTCCCCATTAATTTTATGATTTTGGATGTTAATAACAAAGATGAAACCTCTTTGATTCTTAGTAGATCTTTTCTGGAAACCTCATGAGTATTAATTGATGTACTAAAAAAGAAGTTATCCCTTGAGATTGAGGATGAATCTATTATTTTTTACAACTTTGAAACTATTGTACCTATTTTAAATGAAACGTGGTATCCTTCTTTAGATAAGGTGCTTAATAGAACTTCAAGCAATTTGTAGGAGAAATGAACCAGTGAATATCAAGAGTTCAACTTAGGAATGATGGCAATCCTTAACCATTGTGAAAGTCTGACAACACCAACTCTTTAGTTGTAGGAACTAAATGAATGGAGATAAGACAACGCATGAGAGATAAAGAGAACCTAGAAAAAGAAAAAGAAGAGAATTTGAAAGAAGTGACTAAAAACAAATAATCAAAAGGTTCTTTGAGCTTACGATATTAAAAAAGTGTTTCGTGTAAGGCAACCCACTGTTTATCTTTTATTTCATGCTTGTTTTAATTGCTTTTATATGCTTTGTTATAAATCAATTGTTTTCATTTGAGTCTATTTTTAATTTTTAGTTTTTTTCATTGAATTTTTTCCTTAGAGTTTTAGGGTTGTTTTATTTAATTGTTTTGAATTTAAAAAACCCACAGTTTGGTCCATGCCTCATAGACAGCAAAACCTACAGGTTGTCCCATACTCATGGTCCAAACTATGGGGCTATCAGCTTGGGTGTTTTAATAAACCAGCCTTCCCCAAACCCCTCCTTTTCATCCCATTTCTTCTCTAACACTTAAACCATCCTTCATCTCACCTCTTTCGCATTAAACCAACCCCATGAATTTGTTAGATTTACATCATTCCTATAAGGTATGCATCATCCCTTTCCCTTTTCACTTGAAATTTGGGCCTTATTTCTTGAGCTAGGGTTTGTTCATTTTTAATAGCATAGATAACATGATTTATTAATCTTGTTGTGTAATTGGGTAGGTTAGATGTGATGATTCAAGGAATGAGCTTTATTTTAAGTTACCCATGCATTATTGTGTTGAATTACATAAGTTTGCATATAGGTTTTCGTAAATGCCAAATTTTATGTGTCCTTTTCACGTGATTTTGTGATTTCCCCATCTTAATTGCTTTGGTAAGTTGTTTTTTTATCATTAATGATTTATAAACATCGTTGTGTGATAAACATCACACAAGATTATTATTGATTGCTCTTTGAAGGATGTTACTTGAGTTTTGAACATCGTGAGGGTTAAATGGAAGACATTGGTGTTAATTGAGTTAAGAGTGATTTGGAATTTGTCAATGAGATTGCTATGCTATCCATTATACTCCATTGCATTATCATATCCCATATTATTTTTTGTCGAGTGGATTGCATTTTGGTTTACTTTATGCTTACATGTCATTCTTATTATCTAAATTTAATGTCTTTCCATTGAGTTCTTATTATCTAAATTTGATGTCTTTCCATTGAGTTTAGTGCTTGTCACATGTCAAGTCCCATTATATATTTAATTACGTTTAGTTTCATTCTCTTATTCTTTATGCTCGTATTTCTTTTTGATATTTATGGCTCCTCAAAAAGAAAGAGAGAATAAGGCTCGTCATAATGGAGCCTCCTCATCCTAGAGCATCGAAATTCATACTTCTATCCTTCAATTACGAAATTCTTAGTCTACAACAAAGTACAATGCATTATTTGTGCGACCCCTCGAACTAACTCACTTTTAGTCTTCAAGGATTTGGAGCATTTGGGCCTAGCTATAAAGGTTCATTGGTACTTACTAGGAGTGAGATGGGACACTATTCTAGGGGTTAAGGGCCTAGGGTACTAGAACCATTTTTTGGGAATTTATGATAACTTTTGAGTATGAAAAGGTTTTAATGAAAACGAAGTCCGAGGTGATGAAATTTTAGTTAGGTGAGTAAAAATTTTTCATGACATGTTGGGAGTATAATGGAACTTTAGGAATCCCCATGGATAACATCAAGGATTTATTAGAGATGAAATGGTGTCGATTAGACTTCCTTACTTCACGACAGGCTACTTAATTTTAAAGAGAGATTGGTGATGAGCACTTTTAACCTAGTGTCAACAAGGGCTCTAAACTTTGATCTCCAACGCTCAGAGTGCTTCATCAATTAATCTCATGTACCACTGGAGGTTGTTGTGAGAGCTCAAGAGTTATGAACTTACATGATTTGCTGTAGCTATAGTGTATGTATCATGGTCACACCTCTAACATTTTGGTTGCTTTGGCTACACACTTCAGTAATCAAAGTAAGACACCTAAAGGATTGCTCAATGGCTCATCTTATGTCATCCAAATTACCATCAACCTAGGGATTAACTTAAGCAACCTAGACTTAAGCAAGATGATCAAAACAGAGCCCTTGGATATTGTCACATGGATTAGCAACCAAGGGTTATAAGAAACTACAACTCAAATGATGGAAAGGAAGAGGACAATGAGGAAGAAGCTGGAGCCCCAAATCAAATGAACCATCGATGGTTGCCCTGTTCGATGAAATTTTATCCCAAATGAAGAAATTACATATGGAGGTTAGAACATATCAAGTGATGAATGGCCCTAAATGAGTGGAGTTTTAGCAGCAGCAATAAGCACGATGGGATGAGGAGCAATAACATGCATGGTGGCAACAATTCTACCCTCCACCACCATTACCATTACAACTAGCTGCAGATTAATTAAAGCCATGGCTATCAGGCAGCTTAGTTTATTCTAATTTTATATGTCGTGTTTATTTTCTCTTAGACTTCATTTGTTCATAGTTAGTTTATTTGTAAGACTTAGAATTTTCCTTGATTAGGTTATTGCTTTCATTTTGGTTTTGTTTTTAGTCGTACCTTACTCTAACCTTTTATAAAAGATTTTGTATTTAGTTTGTTCTATAGGTTTTAATCACAAGCTTAGGATCATACACCTTCAAACACATGGCTGTAACTTTAAAACCATCATAGTCTTGCTTAGATTCAGACTTCAATACTTAGGGGAGTTTTGCTCTCCTTTCCCCTTTAAATTTTATATGCTTCATTTTGTTTTAAGTCCTCTAAATTGAGGACAATTTGGTTTAAATGTACATGGGGGAGTAGCATATGTTAGAATTTATGACCTATTCATCACTTTGAAGTTGTTAGAAGTTTAGGAGTAATGACTTGAATATTGATGATGAATGATTGAGATTGAGATTGAGATTGAGAGTTAAGTGTTGATTGAAGTTTTTTAATTTCATCAATGTTTTTTATGAGGTTAGCATTGAAAATTTCTTTATTGTTTTTAACCCAAATCTTTTCTTTTGTGTTTTGTTTTGGGTGCTTTGCTTGTGACATTAGTCACCTTTTATGTTTAATGTTAAATTTCAAACATGGTTGCATATGAACATTGTGTAAATTTAGAATAGGATGTGTTTTTAATGAATCAAAGTTATATTTGTGTGTAAATTGATTAAGAAAAAGTTCACTCTACAGGCTTGAAATAAAAAAAAATGTTAAAGTATATGAGTGAAGCTAGTTGCCTTTTGTGATTATGAGATATTTAAATAGGGATGTTCAAGATAAAATGTTCACCTTTGCGATAAAAGGCTAGATGATATTGTGAACAAGCTAAAAATGGAAACGGAGTTGATTAATTGGGGAACATTCATGATAAAATATTTAGCCTCACGTCAAAAGATAAGATAAAGCCCTAATAATTGCTCAAAAATAAAAAAGAATTAGTTGTACTTGCATTAGTGATTTCCTTGAACAAATTGACATAATTATCTACATGAAGCTTTATAGATGTTTGATATTATGCATTGAAAGTTGCCTAATTACTAACAGTGTGCTGTGTATGTAGATGAAGCTTTTTGTCATGACAAAATTGTGATTTGTAAACTAAATTTAAAACATTGTTTGAAATTTGTTTGTAATCAAATAACTCTTGACTCTTGATGGATGTTGTTTATGTGAATGTTTAGTTGTTGATTAAGGATAAGAAATAACTTAAATGTGGGTGTATTTGATAGTTCATAAAACAAACATATTTTAGGCATGATTTAATGCTTCTTAGGAGAAGTTTTGGGTGCCATTTCATGTAATTTAATGATATTATAGTTAAAATCCTTGAATGAGATGTTAATCATATTATTTTCATGTTTTATCATATTTCATAGGATTCTGGAGAACCATTGGATGCACTTTTCGGATTTCATATGACATGGAGTTAATTTAGCATTCAAGAACATTAAATGACGGAGCTACATACTAATGTTGAAGGCCTTATGACAATCCATGAAGAATGGATCAAGAAATGAACAATAGAAGATCAATCAAGAACTAGTTTTGGTATAAGTGAATTTGGTGAGATATTATATGCACTTATAGAGTTTAGATTAACATGGGGCTAGTTAGGGTTCAAGAACATCGTGTGAGGAAGCTCCATATGAAATTTGTGGCCTGAGGACAATAGGAGAAGAAGATATGGCAAAAAGGCCAAAGAAAAGCAAAGATTGGAATTTCTAGTAAAAGCTCACAACCCAGGCCACTCCCATGGTGTAGACCATGGCCCTTGGGCAGAAATTTCCATGGGCTAGGCCATGGTTGTGGCCCATGCAATGGGGAATTCTTAAAGCCACATCCTTTGACCTAATTTTGTAAATTGTTTTAGGTATTAGAAGCCTCAACAAAGTATAATTTAGCCACCACTCAAAAGAAGACAAGTCTTAGGCTCCACCCAAAGGTTTTTGTAAAGTTTTGAAGATAAAAAATGGATCCAAACATATTGAATTGAAGATCAAGGATTGGATTTTAGACATCAAGCATCAATGATTCAAGAATTCAACACGATTTCCCCATAAAATTTCTTAATTCTTTCTTTCTTGTGTTTGTTTGTTTGATTAATTCAATATGTAGGAACTAATTTTCTCTTAAGATTTGGGTTTTTACTAACTATAAGATGAAGTATTTTTTGTTTATTCTTAGATTAACTCTTGAGTTCCATATTTTGAATTAGGTTTGTTAATGGATGCTTATGAATTTTTAATTCAATTTTTATGCGAACTTAATGATTGTTTTCAAAGCCATGATTTTTGTTTGATTAGATTGAGAGGTCAATTATATGCATAAGATCATCTCATTAACAAAGTATCTTATATGTAGACTTAGAGATAGGCTTATATAAGATATTCAGATTAGGTATGAGCTTAGTTGAAACAATAGATTCCATAAAATCAAGTAATGCATTCAATCATTGGATTGGGATAGTGACAATTTTTGCTTAATATATTGAATTAAATAGGGTTACATATCTCCAGAGAGAGTGCAATTTATATTATGGAGTCTACGGTCTAACAAATTGTTGAATTCGAGTTAACATAAGAACATAATGAATATCAATGAATCTTAGAGGACATAATACTTGAATCCTATTTTCATTCTTAATTCTTAATCCTTGCAAACGTCTTAGGCATTTATTTTATTTGTTTAGCTATTTTGTTTTCTCAATAAACAATTAATCCACTATTTTGATAAGTCGACTAATTTAGATAGGAATTCATCGGTAATAGTTATCCTCATGGGTCGATCTTCGATTCACTGAACCATATTACATTAGTGACAGATACACTTACCTTTTTCATGTGTTTTGATTTAGTGAATGTGTTTCTTGATTAAACTTTATTTAAAACGTACGTAGACTCACATCACCTATTTATATTACAATCATTTTTCAAGGCCCAAGGATAACCTTTCATTTTTCCATTTTCAAGGCTAAGGAATAATCTCTTCACTTTTTTAAGGCTAAGGTATATCCTGAAGTTACGCTCCTTTTAATAGATTAAGGATAACCCTTTTACAAAATTATATCAATATTTTCTTCTTAAAAAATCTCCATAAACCCAGTTCTTACAAAAACATCTTACAAAATTTGTCATTTTTGACTCACTAAAGTGTATAAGAACTCACTTTACCCTTATCTATAAAATGAAACTCATAAATAAATAACTTTCTGAACACTTATTCATACAAAACTTCATAATAGATTCATAAACAACCTCACTATTGCTCAAATATTTTCTACAAATGATTCAATCACTTGTTGGATACATAACAACACATAACACATCTATTTATACACAAAATTCTTTCTTAAACTGATTATATCATTGCATAACATGATAAAATATTTACTACAAGACTTTTTTGAAAACTAGCTATTGCTGCACGTTTTCATATTGACTGGTTATTCATTGGTCGATTAATTCCTTGACTAGTTGAACTGGTTAACTAGTCAACATAAAAGAATAGTTTTCTGACCTAATTCTCATCCAATTTAATCAAACTCAATTCTTATGTTCTTACTTTAATCTTAATTTTTACTATCTTAATCTATTTTTAAAATTGTGAAATTATTATTTTCTATTTACTTAAGTGTCATAGAGCTTATTAAATTTTTTTGAATTTCTCAAAGCTTATCTCCTTTATTTTGAGCTTAAAATTTAGACATATCAAAGCTATCCCTACTTTGATTATTTTTGCTTTAATGATTTGATTAACCATCTAAATCAGTTTCTAGGTGTTTTATTTTGTTGTTCTTGGTTTGTGTAATTGTTCAAGAATTAGATTAATTGAAGTTTCTAATTTTTTGGGTGCCTATCTCATCATTTTTGAGCTTAAGTTTGCTTATATATCAAAAGTAACATTGTTTAGTTTGGTCTTGTATTAGTCTCAGTTTTGGCCATCTTAATTAGGTTTTTGGGTGTACAAATATATTGTCTTTTGTTTTTGTTTTTAGGTTTCAAGAGTGCCCTAGAGTTTTTTATTTGATTTTTAAGCACTTATATTTTTAGTTTAAGCACCAAATTCACAGTTTGATTAAAACAGTCTAGAATTAGATGCTCTATCATTCATTGACATATTAGAGTTATTAAATCCAAAATTGTTTCTTTAATTAAATCCAAAATACTTATTATTCAAATCATTTTAAAAAGCATTATAGTCCTTACTTTAATTGAATTTTATGTAAAAAACATATTTATATGTGTTTGGTTGCTTAAAAGGGGCTTATTAGACTACTTGGTTGGTTGATATTATAAAGACTCTTCTTTACCATATAAAGATTTCTAGAAAGGTTGCTCTTCACCTTTAACAATAAGATTGTGTCTTGTAAAAGCTTCTCTTTGCCTTAAAATATTTGTGTGGTAAGGGCTAAGCTTCAACCTAGAAGAAGATTGCAATTGGTTTTGATTTGCTAGTAAAACAAATATCCAAAAAGTAGTTAGAAAGAAGACATAGTCTATCTTTAAGGTAGGTTGATTTCTATAAAATATGGTGTCTCTCTATTTCCTTTTCTCTTTTCTCGTTGCTTGTTACGTAGTTTAACTATTAGCTTATCTATTATCAAATTGGCTTTCACTTTGCATATCATATTAAAATGAATTGGCTTCGTGGAAAGTGTAATTAGTAAATTAAATTTTAATTAATCAATTAATAATGGTATGTCTGCTAGGTTCATCTAGTCTTGAGGTTGAAAATGTTAGTAATGCACCATTTTTCGGTGGAAATGATTGCTTTTATTAGAAAACTATGATGAAATTCTTCTTCCAAGTAAAAAATATTAAATTGTGTGATATAGTTAGTAAAGGGCCATACATTCCCATTAAGATGGAAAATGGTTAAAAAGTGCTTAAAGTTTAAGATGAGTGGAGTGTAGAAGATAAAAGAGAAGTTTCACTAAATAGTAAAGCTGTTCATATTTTGTTTTGTTAATTGAGTAGAAATCAATTCAATGGAGTGTCCATTTGTGAAATAGTTAGAGAAGTTTGGCATAGTTTAGAAGTTACTCATGAAGGCCTAAAACAAGTAAAGGAAAGTAAGATGTCATTACTCATTCATCAATATGAATTATTTTTAATCCATCATGATGAAACTATTTGTTCCATGTATAATAGATTCATTAACATCATAATTGCATTAAATGGTCTAGGAAGAACATATTCAAATGTTAAACTTGTTAGTAAGATTATGAGGTCTTTACCAAAAGGATGGAAAGAAAAAGTAATCACCATCCAAGAGGCTAAAGACCTTAACTTCTACCCTTGGATGAATTAACAGGTTTATTGCTCACACAAGAGATGATGAAGAAGGAGACAAAAGCAAAAGAAGTGGAAGCTTTGTAAAAAAAGAAAGAATTTGGCATTCAAAACTAAGAAAGTGGAGTCAAGTGAAGAAGAAAGCTATTTGGAAGATCATGAGGATGACGTGTCTCTTCTCACTAAAATGTTCATCAAATTTTTTATGAAGAAGGCATACTCTAAGAAAACAGAGTAAGGTAAGTATGATTACAAGAGAAAGTTTGCTTATGTAAATTTTTTTGAATGTAGGAAACAAGGCCAATTGAAGAGTCATTGCCCACTTCTCAAGGAGGATAAGAAGAATGAAAGAAATATCAAGAAAGAAAGAAGGGAGAAGAAGAACAAAAAGGGAAAGAAATCTTTGAAGGCCTTGTGGGAGACTGAAAGTGAAGAGGAAAGCAAAAATTCCAAAAAGTGAAAGTGCAAAGTTTTATTTCATGACCTTAGATGATGAGGTACTATCTTCTTCCCATTCCAATATTGATGACTATGAGAACATTGTTATTAATGTTAGTTTGAGTTATGATGAATTGGTTAAAGTTTTAGAAAGTGATATCTTGAGAAGGAGGAAATTATAGTCTAAATATAAGGAATGCATGAAGTTGATAAATAATCTTAGAGTAGAAAATGAGAAGTTGAAGAATGACATAAATGATTTGAAATCTAAGAGTGTGGAATTTGATGATGATATAAATAATATGGTGGATGAAAATGGTTCCTTAAAAAAGTAGATACAATTTTTTAAAGAATCATTTGAAAAGTTCACAAAAGGAAAAGAAAAATTGGAAAAAATGTTTGGAGTCCAAAAGGGCTCCAATGATAAGTGTGGCCTAGGCTTTATTCAAGGAAGTGGATAACCTACTGCCATGACTTTTTTTGTAAGGGGAAAAAATTTATATGAAGAGCATGCTTCTAGATCATATTTTGACAACAGTTGGTCATCTTTTAAAACTCAATCTAGGAACATTCATCATGCTTTTATGCATGCTTCAAAATCTACATCTAAAAAAAATGTGCATGTTCCTAATAAAAGAAAGTCTCATTACAAATGAAAAATTATCTTATAATGCATATAGGCCACAATCTATGCACGTTCGACCTACACATTCACTTACATATCCTATGCATGCTAATGCATGAAGAAATGTCTCTTACACTCATTTTAGGTAAACATTTCTACAAAAAAGAAATTTGGAAATGATGCATCAAGATTTTCACATAAAAACAATTTTAGACCAAACATGCATTTTCATAAATTTGCATATGTTTGCAATCATTGCTGTAGGTCTTTTGAAATGTTTTTGTTTTGATAAATTGTCTAGGCCTTCTAGTTTACCAAAGGCTTTAGAAACTAGAAAGGTATTTAACGCCTAGGGACTCAAATTAAAGTGGGTACTTAAAGTGATTTTTTTAAAATTTTGTAAGATTTCAAGGGGAGCACTTGGCATATAGATAGTGGATGCTCTAGACATATAAAGGGAGATGTTGTCAATTTGTTTCTTTAAAGACAAAGATAGTGGTTATGTCACTTATAGAGATAATGCCAATGGTAAGAGTGGTAAGAATAAGGCCACCATTTATAATGTATTTTTAGTAGAAGGTTTACAACATAATTTTTTAAGTGTGAGACAATTATGTGATAAAGGTTTCAAAGTCTCTTTTGAAGGTAAATGTTGCATAGTTTCTAAAGTGATTGATAATTGCATTACGTTTATTGGTAAGAGAGAGGGAAATATCTATACTATTAATTTAGTTGATCTTTCTAACTAAAATGTTAAGTGTTTGATTTCTATAAATAAGGATGCTTGGATATGGCATAGGAAGTTAGATCATGCTACCATGGAACATATCTCAAATCTTTGCAATAAGGAGTTAGTAAATATTCTACTAAGAATGGAAGTATGAAAAGACATGATTTGTGATGCATGTCAAATAGGCAAGCAAATCAACTCTTCATTCATGAAGAAAAATATGGTGACAACTTCTAAACCTTTAGAACTATTACATATAGATTTGTTTGGATCATCTAGGATTGCAAGTTTGGGTGGTTAATTGCATGCATATATGATTATTAATGATTATAGTATATTTATATGGGTTATGTTTCTTACTAGTAAGGATGAATACTTTAAAACTTTTGTTAAATTTGCAAAAAGAATTCAATTATAAAAAGGGGTACATGAATAATTCAATTAGAAGTGATCATGGTAGAGAATTTAAAAATGAATTATTTGATGTGAATTGTGAAGAAAAAATAAAACTTTGCAAGAAATCTTTAAAACCATGATGAATGAATATTATGTTCATAAATATGGCCTTACATGGATAAATCTTCTTATGAACTTTGGTATAGGAAGAAACCAAAGGTGAGTTGTTTTTCAAAAAGATTGATTGTAAATGCTTTATTTTGAACACTATAGATAATTTGGGTAAGTTTGATGCTGAATCGGAAGAAGGTATGTTTGTTGGTTATAATTTTACTAGTAGAGCTTGTTGGTTGTTTAATAAAATTTCTATGATGATTGAAGAGACAATGCATGTTCGATTTGATTAATTTAATCCTTTTTATATCAAAAAGAGTGTTGATTATGATGATTTAAACTTAAGCATGGACATGGAGAAATTAGGGTTGGAAGAGCTCAAATAAGAAACCTTAGGAATCCAACCTTCACCTTGTGAGCCTATTGTTAACCCAAGTGTGTTTTAGAGAGATGAAGGATTACCTAGAGAGTGGAGATTTAAGAAAGACCATCCCTCAAACCAAATCATAGATAAGGTAAGAATAGGAGTAGCAGTTAGATCAATCTTTAGTGATTTATCTCATATGGCATTTATTTTCAACATAGAGCCTAAAAACATAGATACAGTCTTAGGTGTTGAGAGTTAGAATTTAGCCATAAATGAAGAGTTGAACTAATTTGAAAGAAATAAGGTGTAGATCTTAGTACCTAGGCCTAATGATCATAAAATTATTATTACAAAGTGAGTCTTTAGAAATAACCTTGATGAAGATGGAAACATCACGAGAAACGAAACTAGATTAGTAGCAAAGGGGTATAATCAAGAAGAAGGGATTGATTATGAAGAGACCTTTGCAACCATAACAAGATTAAAAGTGAATTTTAATTGCTTTTGCTTCATATATGAGTTTTAAAATTTATCAACTAATTATTAAAATTGTTTGCCTAAATGGTTTTATTAAAAAAGAGGTATACGTAGAACATCCTTTTGGTTTTGAAAATTATGATGCACCCGAGCATATTTACAAACTTACTAAAGTTTTGTATAGTTTGAAACAAACTCCTAGAGCTTAGTATCATAGATTAAGTTATTTTATTTTTTGAAATAATTTTACCCAAGGAAAAGTTAATACTACCTTGTTTACAAAGAAAGAAAATAACAATGCTTTATGTCAAGAGTTTGCAAAGTGTATGAGTAAAGAATTCAAGATGAGCACGATGGGAGAGTTAAATTTCCTTCTTGGACTCTAAATCAAGCAAATGAAGGAGGTGATCTTCATCAACCAAGCAAAGTATACATATTAGCTACTCATGCGATTTGGAATGAGTCAAACAAAACCACCAGGCACACCAATAAGTGTCATTATAAAGTTGGATAAAGATGAAGTGAGTCAGCTAGTAGATGTCAAGCAATGATTGGTAGTTTATTATGTTTAACTACTAATAGACCTGATATTATGTTTAGTGTGTGCTTTTGTGCAAGATTCTATTCTAATCCTAAAGAGTTCCATTTGTTGTCTGTCAAAATTTTTTTGAGGTATTTAATTAGCACATCATCTATAGGTTTCTGGTATCATAGAAATGCATTTATTGAATTAGTTAGTTATTCAAGCGTGGATTATATATGTAGTTCATTAAATAGAAAAAAACTTTTGGCACTTTTCAGTTTCTTAGAAAAAAAAAACTTTTGACACTTGTTAGTTCCTAGGTCATTCATTGGTTTCATGGTTTGTCGAAAAGCAAAATTTGGTAGATTTATCTACTGCCGAAGCAAAATATGTAGTCGTTGGTATTTATTATGCAAAAGTACTTTGGACTCGAAAACAACTTAGATATTATGGCTTGGAATTTACAAAGATTCCTGTTAGGTATGATAACATTAGTGCCATTTTCCTAACCAAGAACCCAATATAACATTCAAGAACAAAGTATATTGAGATAAGACATCATTTTATAAGAGATCATGTATATATTGGTGATATTGATATGTATTTTTTAGATACTTAAAAGCAATTGGTTGATATCTTCTAAAAAACAATGAATTATGATAGGTTTTGAATGATTAGAAGAAAATTAGGTATGATTGATAGTGCGTCTCTTTAATTTCTATGTGTTCATGTGTTTTTGCATGCCCTTTTCCCCTTCAATTTATGTTTTCATGCTTGTTTTTTTACTCTTTTTATTAATTTCAAAAAGGAAGAAAAATATGTGTGTTATTGTGTTTATTTTTATTGCCTAACATGTGTAGTTGATCAAATATGTGATTATTTGTTCCCTTTATGGTGATTGCTCCTACAATATCAATTCATATATTTAGGGGGAGTGCAAAATGCCTTAGTGCATGAACTAAAGGGAAGCCTTGGTTATAATTGGGAATTGTTTAAAGATATGTGGTGATTGGTTATATTTATGCTACAAATTTGTTATTTGGAATATATCTTGTTCTTTCCATAATATCTCATGTTTTTTCATCATCAAAAGGAGGTTCCAATCTTATTTTTTATGATAACAAAATATAATTGTTACTAATGAATTAAGTTTATGTTTTGAAATTCAAAGATAGGTTTATTAATTAGATGAATCTGTATGGATAGCTTCAATCTTGAAGGACAAAATTGAAGCTAATATAAGAAAATGGGTTATAGAAGCTCCATGACCTTCGATAGGCTATTTTGAAAATATTTGTAAGTCTTACTTAATGTTAATTTGATCTAAGGGATCAATTTTGATTATCCATTACATATAGTGTTTAAAATTTACATAAAGTTTCATAACTTAGGTATTGAAATCATTTCAGTTTTTCATATACCCTCAAATTATATTTTAAATCTTTGTTGAATTCATATTTATTGTTTAGATAGTTAAGAATTGTTTTAGTAATTTCTTTGCAATTGTAGAGTTGAAATTCTTTTGGTTTAAGCTCATTTTTTAACATACCTCAAATTTATCATCATTCAATCTGAATTTTCATTGCTCAAATCCTTTTTTATTACTTCAAAATCATCATACACATTTTTCCTAAGGTCTCAAGAGTACACTAGAATTTTATTTAAATTTTTTAAGCATTAAAACATTGATTAAAGCTTGAAGAGTACAGATCACTCAAAGTTGTCTCTAATAGATCTTTATTTCCTTTCTTGGATTAAACGTGTCTTTGGCTTCTAAATGGCTAGGGTTGCTTTTTGAATGTGGCAAAAGCCTTCATAACTCATTATTCAACATCCCCAAACTATTAAAACATGCTCTTAAAATTGAAAAATCAAAACTCATATAGATTTACTCATATGCGTATTTTAGACTCAAATTATCATCCCACAGGGAAACAATAATGCATGTACTAAGTCACTTGGATCATAACTATATAAAGAGCATAAAAATTACCGAAATTAATTTAAAATTTCAAGTTATGGGAAGACTAAGAATGAATTTAAAGATTGATTAATGGCTTAAATGGCTAAGGCTTTAGTTTTCAATGATCTAAATGGATTAATTATGGACTGAGAGGCTTTCCTAGGGCAACTTCACATATTTAAGACAAGGCTATGGTCAAGTCAATTTCTTTTCTCCAACTCTCCTATTTTATGGTTTATGCCACCTATAAATCTATAAAGCAGGCTTAAAGCTCAAGAATCTTAACCTAAAAATTCCAATTTTCATATTAAAACCCTTAATATTAATAAATAAATGGTAGTTTATTGATTAAAATCCTATTACTTATTAATTTTTCCAATGATTAATATTGTTGGCCACATTTCCTTAAGCATCTTTTATATTTATCTTAAGTGATCAAGTTAAGATAAGATTTAAGCATTTAAAATAAGTAAAGGTAGGCTCCAATCACATACAAGAATGCTTTTGACATAAATTTAGACCATTTACTAACTATTCCTTAGCCTAAAATCAACTCAGCCACTCATTTAAATTAACAAACACATCGTATCTGACACTAAAATCATATTTTTGAATAATAAGAACAAAGAGTGGATTTCAATAAATAACCAAGTTTATAAAGCACCAAATCTTGCTACAAACATGTTTACAAATATTAATAATGCTTTGAAATTGTTACAATCCTAAAAAACAAATTTAAATATGCAAAAAATATAATGAACATAAGAAAAAAGTCATAAACTTTAAGTGAATATCAACTTTTTCTTTAATAATGTGTTTTTCTTTTTGTCTTATCTTTTGAAATTTGCTTCAAAACATCCCTATATGAGTATGTTACAATTTGAAAGCAAGTTGTACGACTTACAACTAATGAGAGGAGGAGATCTAGTAAGAAAAATCATGACATGTATTGAAAAGGCACTTGAAAGTTACTTAAAAGGTACTATTACACCCCCATTGTTTAACTCTGTAAAAAGCCTCAAAGAAAAATGTTCATACTTAAATGACGCTTTGTTTGTACCATCGTTTTACTCTTAATTTCAAATTTCTCTACAAAATTTTCCAAATTTTCCATTATTCTATCTTAAAACTATAATATAATCATTTCTAAAGATAATTCACACAATTTATGATCAATTTGGGAATAATATGCATTAAATTATAATTAAAAACACATTAAACTAAAAACCTAACACTCCCTTACAATAAGACATTTGCTTGTCCTTAAGCAAATCAATCCATCATCAATCTTAAAACAACATATAACCAATGGTCCAACCTATCAAACATAACCACTGAAAATATTTCCTTAGGTTTTCAAGCATAACGAATCTTTTGAATTTCAACTTTTCCAAATTGAAACAAAATCACACATTATATTCCAAATGCAAAATGAATAGTGCTAAGGGAAAATACATCATCTTTCAAACAACCCCACATCATTTATTTAATAACAAAACTTAAACAAAAAATGTAAACATAGAAAACTTGGTTGAGAAGTCACTCATTCTTTTTATGCAAAGGTGAACATTTTTCCGAAACAACCTTTGGTTACTTAATTGAGTTACATCACATCAACTATCTAATAGCACCACTTTTTAACTTTGACTAATTAGTTCAAAGTTAGCAGAGTGAATAAAATTTGCTCACTTATTGACACTTTACTTCTTTTTGTTTTTAGTTTCTTCTTTTTTCCTTTTTTTATTTAATTAAGAAAGATGATAAAGTTTTATAAAAGAAGCCACATTTTGTTTTAGAAATATGCATTTTTAACATGGAGTCTCATAATGATGAAAAAGTCTCATTATCGAAACTAAGAAGCAATTTAAAATCATTTGATCTTTGACATTCTTAATTAACCATATGACATTTAGAGGATAAAAATGAGTGAAAACCAAAGGAAAAATGTTCCACAAATTATATTTTATTGTGAAAAAAATGATAAAATAACATGCTTTAAAATAATATAATCGCAAGTGTGATAATCATCTATATAATTCTGTCCACCTCCTATACTTAAATTGAACATTGTTCGCATTATTCATAAAACAGTAATAAAACATAAGAATCGGAGAAAAGGAAATAAAAAACACTTGAATAATAACATAATCTGAATATCGCTGCATCAAAATGTTTTAAAGACTTGATTTTTACACCTAAAAAAATGATAAAAGAGGAATTAAAAGCATTGGAGGCATCATAAACAGAATCCATGCTCCATAGTAGAAAACATTAAAGAATATTGTTAAGTTGCTTAACAAACTACTTACAATCTTTATGCCATATTGCAAGTATACGAGGCGTACAATAGTAATATAATGGTATTGATCCTACAAGAATTGGAATTAGTTACCACTTAATGATAGTTGTATTTTAATTCTTGTTTTTCTAAGTGTTTGATTTGTATTCCTTTGCATTTTAAATGAACTTGTTATGTCTAAGACCCATTTTTTGTGTTTTTAATCATCTTGTTATTACTGTTATTTTAACATTTAATTATTGATTTTAGGTTAGAATTGGATTTTATTGGTTTATTTATTTTTGTGTAGGATGAATTGGGGTTAGAAATTAAAGTTAGAAGAAATTTGAAAAAAAAAAATAAAAAAACAATCAAAAAATAGTTTGTTTTAAGAAGCATGGAATGATAGCCAAAACAAGCATGCAAAATTTGGAAATTCAAGCATTCCAAGGAATGAGTTAGAAAGGTTAGGCAACCAAGGAACATTGCTAATGGCAAGAGCCCTCTCCTGGGTAGGAAAAAATTAACTCCCTAAAGGATAAAATTCTTTGACCAAGTCCTCTCTAAGTAAGACCATCCTCTCTACCTTTTGACCATTTTACTATGACCATTCCAAGAGCATGGAGAGCAAGACCGTATAAAGAGAAAAAGCTTTGACCATAAAGCTTCCAAGCTCCAATTACGAAGGTCCATTAATAGTTAATTCGAGAGAGCACTCTATAAGTAAAATAAATTTTTTTTACCAAAACAAAAATGGGTGAAGTCCTTCTCCAGGAGAACATTCACGTGATTCATAGCTTGGAGACCAAACGACATCATCTTCAACTCCAACCCTAGAACAGTAAAGGACAACAAGAAAAATATAGCAGGGGACACCAAGACACAGGGGGAATCAGCCACAATTGGAAAAGTGGAAAGAAGATTCGACTTCCACCTCCAACACTCGTTCTCTCGACCAAACTTCAAGCTTCAAGCTAAAGATTCGGGATTCAAGCCTCAAAAGCTTCATCAAGCATCCATTTTTCCATATCTCTAGATAAAAAAGGGAAGAAAACCATTATTATTATTATTTTATTTTATTTTTCCCATTATGTCTTGTATTTTTTTATAATATTGGTATAGATGAATATATTTCTATTATTTGCGGCTAAACTTGTTTTAGGATTTTTTTAAAACTATTTGTGAACCTTTGGGTTGTTGATTCAATGGTGTAAATTATTGTGTTATTTATTGAGCTTAAACCTTGTAATAAATCGAGAGAGGGAACTTAGGCATTTATGTTAAATGTAGCGTTTAATTGACCTATAGATAATAAGTTATCGATTTATTAGCAAGAGATTTCAATAGATTGATATACTGCCTATAGGATAGTTTCATATCTAGTTGAATCTTTAGGAAAGGCGTTTCATATCAAGAGATCCCAAAGTTAATCCTAATTTATTTAACTAGTGACATTTATTTGCATCATGAGAGAGGGTAGCTAAAAATTTAGGAAATCTTGAGTCAAGCATAAATTGACTCAACAAATCAGAGGAAATAAATATGGATAACTACATGTCATAGTCTTTAATATTGATTTTCTCCAAGCTTCAGTTTGTGGTTTTGGCATTGATTACATTGCTTTCTTTTATCTTTATTTTTTTATTTATCTTTTAAATTTTGTTTAAATCAGTTTCTTGAACAAAGTACCATCTAAATTCAATGGTGACTAACTACAATCCTCGTGGGATTGATATTCACTTTTTACCACAAGTAACAATCTATGTACTTGCAGTTTTGAGGTAAAACTAGTAGTTTGTTTTATGAATGAACATTTAATTCAAGATAAATTTTGTTTGAGGCACATATTTAAACAAATATAATCAAAATAATTAATTTTTAATAAACTAGCAATGAAAAACATGCAGAAATTTGGTAACTTCAAGGTTTAAGACTAGGAATTACTTATATCCCTATTTTATTTCCCTCTTAACTTATTGATTTAATTATATTTTACCTAAGATTTCTTAAAGTTTAGTTATCTCTCTCAAGATGTAACTAGTTTTCCCTGTTTAAAGTAAGATAAAATTAGTCTTCCAATCTTTTAATCTGTAAACCTTTCCTAAATATTCAACTAGATATAAAGCAATCCTATAGGCAATAATAAAATAGTTAAGATCTCTCTTCAACCACTTGAAAAACTAATGTTTATAGGTCTATTAGGTGTCATCTCTTAATGTACAGCCCAATACAAATTCACTAGCTCAATCTCTCAATCTATTGTAAGGTATAGGTAAAAACAAACATTCATTCTTTGAATAAATAATCAAGAGTTTCACAAATTACTTCAAGCTTAATCCCTCAAAAGAGTTCAGCAACTCATGATAATAATAAATCCACTAACTAAATTATTTTTCATACAAAAAAGTAGGGAAGAGAGAAAATAATAGAACTCTATGAAGATTAGAACTCTTCTATTCACTCCATTAATGTTGTAAAATTTGGAAGTTGATGTATCTTGATGATTCCTAATCTATCATCCTCTTTTAGGTATCCCCTAAAAACCTCTTCTTGCATCCTTTTATATGTCATAAGATGAAGTATGGAGGCTCCTAAGGTTTCTATCCCTTAAACATGTCCAAAAGTCGCTTCCAAATCATAAAATCCCATGTTGGACACATCATAGGCTCATCTTCACTGTCACCCTCATGCACATGGGATATGTCATAGGCTCATCTTCACTGTCACCCTCATTCTTATGCACGAGGATGATAGAAAGTTGGTCTTTAGCCAGTGTCATGATCATGCTTTTGTGCACTACACAATTTTGACGCTTTTCGGTCTTCTGGGCATAACTTATTTTATGCACCTCCTATTAACTTGAAATTTCATATGCAACCTCATCACTTGTTATTCTCACATTCCATAAGATTTCATAGGCATCTAAACCCTACAAGTCCATCTGATGCATCAGCCAATTCACTTGATCCAAATCTGATGCTGAATTGAGTTTCATTTGTTACCTACTCATCCAAACATCACAGTTCATCAACCTATTAAACAAATAATCTTAAATATTTCCTCGAGACACTAAACGACATTAAGAAATGATGAAACACCTAAAATATCATGACAATAATTTAATAGATCATACTAATTAGGCTAAAAACACATCAACAACCCTTAAAACACCTAGAAATGCCTTAGAAATATAGTGGGCAAATTTGGTTTTTGGCCAAATTTCCCCCTAAGAATAAAAAAAATGAGATTGATTTACAATGTCTATTTTTGTCTAAGAATTCGACAGATGCTTTTTATGCTCTAACACCTTCTATACAGCTCTAATTTCCATGAAATATGGTATGTAGGCTCTGACATGATGCTCGTGCACCCTGTAAAATTTCAAAGTAATCTGACCACTAAAAGTACTCCTAATGCATCACTAAAGGTACCTATATCAAAACTGATGCTCAACCGAGCTTGTCTTGCTCTTTTATTTTTCCACTCTTCATGGCTTGTTATATGGCCTTGAAATTTGGTTTGTAACTTTAGACCATGATGCTATAAGACCCAAAATTTGTTCCACACATCTTTTAGTTCTAATTATGCTCCAATTATTCATCCTTTTAACTAGTATTTGTGTTCTAAGATGAAATCTAAATCTAAACTCAAAAGGAACACAAATTAAATATTTAAACATAAAAATAAGGTTTAATTCACATTAAAATTCATATTAAAATTTAATATAATGCAACCTTATAAACCTCTTAAATCATCTCAAAATAAACTATAAATCAAAGGTCCCAAACTATAGACATCAAATGTTCACTTAACATTTCATTAGACTTGTGATTAGGTAAGGCTAATGGGTTTCAAGTTTTAACATTAGGTGATGATAGAAAGAAAAGGGGTAAAGACTTAAAAAGGGTTAGAAGGGATAATGAATCAGGTGGGTCATTTAAGCCAAGGTGATAAAAAAAATAGTAGGCCTTAATCCTTTCTATATAAAATGCATCTAGTAGTATTAAACCTGTTCAGAGTAAGTTCTGAAGGTAATCCCCTTAATATATTATCACAAACAAAAAAGAAAATGAAATGACTTTAGAGTGGAGGCTTATAGGTTCACCGGTTCACATAGGCTCATATGAAAATCCATCATGCTTTCACACGTTGCCTTACCACTCAAAGATCAATTTTTAAGTAAGTTTATGCGACCAACTACTTCAATCAATCAGTATGGTTCACCTTCTAGTCAAATAACCTTATTTAATTTCAAGCAAACAACTCAATCTCATTCCAACTATAATGATAGAAATTCATGGTAAGCTAATTGAAAAAATAACAACCTAACATGCCTAAAACATGCATCATGTATGAAAAATGTAAACTGTTAATGAGCATTTTTATGGTTTTAAACGCATATTTTATTATAATTTTTCCCATTTGATAGTTAAATCACACCAATATGAGGTTATTTGTGTTTATTTCAGGTGTATGATCTATTAGAAGCAATTTGGAGGAGTTTTGAGCTTAATTGGAGAAAAATGAGGCAAGAAGTCTGGGTGTTGCATAATGCCTTCAGTCGGTCGATCGATCTCAGCATTAGGTCAACCGATGTCTTTTATTCGGTTGACCGAACCATCTATATCGGTCAAATGATCTTGGCGTCTAGTGTTTTAACTCTTGCTTTTCATGCCTTTAATAGCTATGTTTCATTAAAAAGGCACAGTACCCTAGAGTTGGTGAACATCCAGCGTCGATTCTAGCTACAATTTCTTCTTGATGGACACAAGACCATAAAACCATCGGGAGGAGATGGTTGGAGTCCTTCAATCTATCCATTCTGCTACTATTTTAGTTTATTTCTTCATATTGTTCTTAATATTTCTAAATCTTTCAACGATTTAATTTTTTCGCTTTTGGTCTTTATGAGTTCAATCTTTGGTAGAATGTTTTTGTCTAGATTTTGATTCTATAGCTTAAATATTTTTTCAATTTTTTTATTTTGTGATTTAATCAATAAAAACATTAGTTTTGACCATAACTTGTGTTATATTAATGAACATGTGTGAGTAGGTATGTTTGGTTGAGGTTAGGACCAATATTGGATTAGGATATATTTTTATGTTGATGATTCTTGTTTAATTGAATGCTTATTGAGCCTTGTTTAACTTGATCACCTAGATTAAGGCCCTAGGTAATTGAATGTCTTAATCACTGATGTTTAATTTCTAGAAAACCAATTAAGCAACATGTTTGAGACTAAGTGTAGACAAACCTTAGGATTTTCTGCGAAGATACCTATGATTAATGGATTAAATTTTAGGCCTATTAAGTTTAATGCTCTTTAGTCCAATCTATCTATGGACCAATTAGATAATTTTAGAATAAATAAGAAAAGGAATACCTGGGAACCTTGGGTATATCTTGTTTAAATGAGGTAGATCCTGAATTTATGCACTGTTATCACTTTTAAGCACATAATTCAATTGAAATT
>JAOXYD010082407.1:0-25956 GCA_028565735.1 Pinacopodium congolense
CATTTTCGTAGTCAACAGTATTCTAAGTGTTTATAAGAGGAATACAACTCTAGGTGGATGGATCATCCTTATTATTCTAGGCTTAATAAGGCTGCATTCATTTCACATTTAGAAAATCCTTCTCAGCTTGAGCATGATCAAAGAACCATGGAGAAAATTTTAGAATATATTAGGGAAATTGATCATGTAGAGTCAATTAAGCTAGCAAATGAGAGTGGTGAGTCCGCATTAGCTTTAGGTAACTCAATTTTCGACAATGTTGAATGTGACCATCAATTCTGGGTTATTGAAAATAAGATGGATGAAGAGTCTAAGGTAGCATATGAGAACATAGATTTCATAGATATTTTATCTTTTAATTCATGAGGGAAAGTGAGATACCTAGAATTTTTATCCAAAATGTTGTGTTTATGGTATGACTTATGAATTCAGAACCCTCCTTATTGGTATAGGAACCCTTCCAAAATTGGTTTGTCATTATACTAAGGATGAGGATGAGAAATTACGTATTGGACCAAAGATTAGGTTGAAAATTCCCTAATGCTAAGGTCCAGCTAAAAGACCTTAAAGAAGCTCTTGTTGGGAGGTGATAAGACTGAAATTTATTAAATTTTTATATGCTTTTTAATGTCATTTCAACCTTATTTTACTTTTTGAATACTCAATTTGTGATATATTGTGTTTAATGATAGATTTATTGCCTTAGCATAAATTTTGGGTCAAAGCATGACGAATTTAAAGCAATTTGAGCAAAAGCCAAAGATTACATCAATTTGGAAAAAAGAAGAAGTAAATCAGTTGAAAAGCAAGTTGCCAAAACACAGCTTGATGTGTGTTTTAAGCTTGCCAATTTCCATTAAACAAAACGATGAGCAGAAGGGAGAAAGTGGGAGCTGAAAGTGAAAATGGAAAATGAGAGGAGAGTTTTGGGGGTTTAAAGGAATTAATGCACAGAACCCTAGGGGAAGTGGAGGGTGACGAGTGGCGTGAGTGGCTGCTGTCTTGGCTTAAGCATCTTGGCTTGGAGTTGCTCTCTAGGAGAAGAAGCAACACCACAGGAGAGAGGCGAGAGTCACGAGTCAACTGCACTTTAGGATTTAATTTCAATTAACCAACTGTTCATCTATTGCTTTTGCTTTATAAACTCGCTTGTAACTTTCATTTTAGCTTTCTTATGCTTTATTCCTTGTTCGAATCTTTGCTCGCTTCTTGTCCGAATTTTCTTTTATTTTTATTTTGCATTTGCTTTGTTCTTTTGTTGATTGAATATTACTCTTTGGTTCTAAGTTTATTGCTTTATTTCTTCTTATATTATAACATTTGTTTGCTTATGTTATTAATTTTGTCTTTATCAAATTTGAATTAAATTTCTTTTCATTGTTATTTTAGTTATGCTTTATGTCTTGATTATTTCTTAAGTTTTAATTCAGTTACTTTCAATTTTTATTTAATTTATATTTACTATAATTTTTATTTAGAAAGTTAGTTTAATTTTTTATTAATGTTTGTGTTAATGTAAATGTCAATTTGTGTTTTTTCCTTTATTGTTTTTAATTTTTCAATTTTTCTTTTAATTAATTATGTTTAGTGTTCATTTAATTTTTATTTTTCTTAATTTAATTATGTTTAGTTAGTTTAATTTTTGGTTGGAGGATATTAATGGGATTTTGGCTTAATAATTGTGAGAATTAATTACGAATTGATTAAGTATTGTAATTTAGGTAAAGATTAAATTGGAATTCCATATAAATGACATGAATTAAAGATTAATTCTTAGGATTGGTCATCTTAGGTTTAATTTCTAATTCTATTGTTAGGAATGAACTTGGGATACGCAATAGTCCTAGTGATTTCCATAAGTAACAATAGGCTAATTGAATTGTCAATGAACTTAATCAACTTAGCCTAGAATTCTAATTCTCTAAGTTACACAATCTGAGCTTGTGAGATTGTGTCTTAGGCTAGTCATTCTCTAGCTGTTAATGCTATCACGTTGTTAAATCTAGAGAGCTTATACGATAGAAAACCTATCCCTAATAACGTGATAGCTATTAATGCTATCACGTTATTAGGGATAGGTTTTCTATCGTATATGACATATCTAAAAAAGACGGAACTGAGGGTTTGAAAGCCTGTTTGAACCTATATGCTAGCATCTTACACCAATCGTAAGTTAACTATTTTGAGGATCGATTATAAGTCTATAATTCCTGATATATCTTCCACCCAGCTTTCGTATTTCTTATTTATTTCTTATTTATTTGTCTCTGTTTCATAAGTTATCTTTAGTATTTAGTTTTGACGTCTTGCGTATAGGGGTTTTTTTTCTTTTTGGCAACATTAGAGATAGCAATTCACTCTAGCTCTCTATTGGATTGACCCTGACTTGCCCTAGCCACTTACCTAGGTAGGTTAGGTAATTTTATTATTTGGTAGCTTACGACGAGCTCACCATTGTGTTGGTTAGGTGACTTACAATTTTAAACAAATTTTCCTTTAATTTAACCAACGTGAAAGGCAAGTTTACCCATCAAATAAGTAATATAATAAAGTGTTTTTAGGATCCCAAATGTCAAACCCATAGGGATAGATTATAATTACTAAGTTAATTAAGTTACAATTGTTTGAGAAACTCCAATTACTTGGTTAAAAAATGAAAAATGCTAAACTAATTTAAGTTAGCTAAAACACTCCAGAAATGATTTAAAACTTGCTTTAAAAAACTGCCAAAAATTACTAAAGCATGGAAAATAGCTAAGGATTAGGTGATTAATTATTTAATTGAGCTTTTAACATTAAGGAATGATTTAAAGTTCCTTCACGATTTCAAGACAAAACTACAGTGAAGACTTTGCCATTTTTCAATTAATATTAATTTAAAGTTTGGTCACGCATTAAATTAGGTCTAAAGGCTATAAAATCAAGAAGGTGACTTTTGGAAAATCAGTCTCATAACTCTAAATCTCACAACTAATCAAAGTTTGGTCATTCATAGATTTATTTGTGTTGTTATTAATTTTTCTAATAACTTAAGTTGATTTCTCAAGTCTTAGATTATCTTTAACTCTAATCTTAAGTAGCCATCTTAAAATCAGAACATTCAGACCTTTAATAAATTAAAATGAAACTTTTAAACATACATTTAAGCTCTCTTAAATCATTAGCACACCAATCCTTAACTAATAAATGAATTAGCCATGCGTGATCCTCAAATTAGACAAAACATACATTTTAAATACCATACTTTGATAGATCAAAAACTAAAAGTTGAAATAATAAGTTTAGAAGTTACAAATCAACTTGATCTGAGCTCCAACATAGCTCTAAATCAACATAAACTTACAGAAAAAATCAAAGAACGAATAAAGGTGTAAGCATAAGAATATGAACTTTGATTAATCTAGAAAACAAAGCTAGTAATGTAATAATTTGAGCTCCTTTTTTGTAACTCCAGCACATCTCCACTTGGTACTTCATTACAAAAGTATTAATGAAGATTATGTTGCAATCACAATCTTTGAGATTTGGTGGTGATATATCTATATGGTAGCTTTATGGTGGGTTTACTGGAAACAATATGACGGTATGGGACCCCCCGTATAGATCTTAAATGACAATACATATATAAGGGTCACAAGTAACAATACGTGGGTCTTTCCAGACACACGTGTTGGTCTTGGAAAGTGACAATTTTGCTTCCTCTTTGCTCTAATCTTTAATTAATCTCCAATTCCTACAAATTAAACACTTTTATGCATCAATTGAACATATAAATATGAAATTAGGGGTCATAACGTAGGAAAAATCAATTTCACATGTAAAAGGAAAATACATTGAGTTTAATGCATCATCTTTTTGGCACTTTCACATCCTTTATTTATTTAAAGTCAAAACTTTATTATTTACATTATTAATTGAATATGTAAACAATGTACTTGATAAGTCATTCAGTCTCTTTAGGCGAAGGTGAACAGTTTGTCTTGAATCAAATCAACTGGCTATTAGCACTACTCTTAACTTCAACCTTATAAATATATATCTACTTCTCTCTTCTTTTTCTTCTTTTTTTTTTCTTTTCTTTTCTCTCTTATATATATAGATATAAGGTTTGAAGTCAGCGAAGTGAATTCTACTTACTTATTTAATTAACTAAGTAAATAGTATTAATCATAATTTTTTGTGTTAATTCTGATTTTTTTTCATTTTTTCTTCGAATGATGAAAGTGAATTAAAAGAAGTTATAAAATTATTTAATAAGTTGTATTTTATATGGGGAATATCATTCTAATCATCAGGTATTTGTTGTCCAAATTATGAAATTAGTTAAAAGAATTAAGTCATTAAAAGGTAATATTAATCATATACCTTTTCAAATTGTCAAAATAATTGAATTCTAAAGAAATCATGTTCAATAATAAGTGTTAAAAGTGAAAACAAAACTTACATAAATTATTGATTATTAAGAAAAATTTGACAAAATGATATGTTATAAGATAACTAAAAGCTCAAGTGTATAAAGTATGAAATATGAAATCCGCCCCTCCCAATTAAATGAAACAGTGTCCTCACTGTTTAAAATGGACACTGTTTAAAACAACAATAAGAAATAATAAAAATATAAGAGGTAAGGCACAAGAATGCACCTGTTTGATCCAAAGAAAACAATGATCCACCATATTCCAAAGTTAAATACAATGTGGGAACTGAAATAAGGTAAGCAATAAAAGCAAAAAAATGAATAGAGGCAAAGAAATGTTCCTATATCTTAAAATTTGATTATTAAGGTACATCAAAGGAACCAAAATACATCCAAAATATTGAGTCAGATTTGAAAAAAAACCTATATGACAGAATAGAAAGGTTGAAAGGAAATAACATTTGAAAAAAAAAAGAAAGGACAATCAAAACAAATAGAAATTAGGGCTATCTACACCCCGAGCTCTCTGATGCTCATCAAGTTACAATAAAGAGGAATCCATGTTATCTATACAAAGTATGAACCCATAAAAATGAGTATTCATCGCACCATAAAACTATGAAATCTCATAAGAAATACAAGACTCCATCCTCAACAGGATAGTCACAAGATCCGTCTATAGGATGTCCATACGTGGTGGAGCATCAACAAGAACGGAACATGGGAGAGGGAGATGAATGCTCGAGGTGACCTCAGACGAATCCTCAACCATTGCCTCTTCATTTACCTCAGGAGAAACAATACAAATTTTGGCTCATCGGGTACTTCCCCTCCTCCAATCTATGCCACACTCCTCCTAGATGAGCAAACTTCCATAACTTAAGTATGTTGACATTGATCTGAGTATAAGAAATCTTATCCATTATGGGTGCATAATCAATGTTAAGTCTTGCTGACTAGATAATCCGACTTAAAATAATTCGAAAGAAGAAGTTCTTTCTTGGTTTTTTCATATTCACTACCTCCCTTATGGATGTGATGATAAAATTTCCCAGTGGTAGTCTAGGACTAACTCTTAACCTATGGAGCATGTTATACAATATGTGAGCATCATTAAGCCTCAGCTCATTTAATTCATTCACTCTTTGGACTACATTAAAGCTAAAACTTGCAACTATTATACGCACCCTTACTCTTAAAGACTCAATAAAATATGCACGATCTTTTTTCTTAATTGAAACTAGGGCAACAAAAAAAGAGATTTGAAGAAACTAAATCTCTGTTACAAGAATATCGTGCCCTAAAATATACATCCCCTTTATCTAGCACATTAAAAAATGTAAAAAGAAAAACTCTAGTAGGATGAATATGGGTACCTCTCACGAAATTACAAATTTCTAATCCTTCTCCTCTATATTTGTGAAAAACTAATGAATCAAATTCAGATAGCATTATCCCAAAAAATCGATGATAGATTCCTAACCAAATTCGTGAAAAGCACTCAAAATGTCAAATTAAGCCTCTAAGCCTAAATGAGTAGAGCTTGCGTAAATGAATTTGTTGGTTCAATGGTATTCGAACTAGTCTAAATTTTCCCTCATAATAAATCAAGCATGATCAAATGCTGGACATTTTTTGGATGGCTATATGAAAGCAGTCCTAGGCGCCATTAGAATGAAAACTATTTAATAAAGGCCATTCCACTCATTATAGAAGACATCATTTTAGCCCTAATTATATAATTCATTCCTAAAGTTTTCTTAGGAAAACTTTAAAAATGAGGAAAACTTTAGGAATGAATTATATAATTAGGGCTAGAATGATTTCTATTATATTGAGTGGAATGTTGTCTATAAAGTTCATTTATATATTGATTAAGATTAAAAAGTCTAGTAAGTAACAAACGATTGTTTTTTTCTTTTGAGAATATTTTATCATGAATCGTTTACATACATTGCTAGTAGCAACTTGTGTTTCATATTTTTGTTTCTACTGTTCTAAAGTTGTTAGTTGATATTCACATGCTAAAATTGCTTGTTTTGATTGTTGACATAAGATAAAATTATCTAAAAAAGGGTTTGTAAATTCAAGTTTAATCATTTTTTATCTTAATTGCTGGTGAATTTGTAAATTTAATTGTTCCAAATTACTAACTTGTTGTTTTAATTTTCTTATTTTAGTTTTTATATTTGTAGGCTGAGCTATTGGATGAAGAGAAATGGGTCATTCTATTTTGAAAGAATGAGATCGTTGCAATGATTTTCCATCTTGACTTGATTTTATATAAGTGGGGAGATCCGAAAAACATTATCTAAAAGATGTTAATAGATGTGTTTATGAGAAGGGATATTGAATAGAAGGTATTGCGGTAATCTGTGGTGTCCTATTAATTCCTACTTTAACTATGTCACTGAATAATTGATCTTTATAAATTTAGTCTCTGTTCTTAATTTCAATATTATGATTTGAATTAGTTAAAGCGTAACTAATACTATACGTTCTAGAAAATAGATACTGTCCTAGTTTCATAAGATTTGCTTCATAAAACTTGCATGCAATAGTTATAGCTTTGTTTAATTCATGATTTTGTAAAGGAAGATTTAGTTTACACTTTGTATTAAACAAAGTTTAAACCTTGTATTAAATTACTATTCATAATTGCAATAACTTGTTTATTAACATTAGTCATTCTTTTGTCTAATATTATAAATCAGATAGGAGAATTAATACCATATTGATATGTAGATTGAATTAAAATTTGTATTGTAGATAGGTGAATATAACCAATGTTATGTCCGTGTTCTTTAGGTATTCTTTGTACATGTTTAAGAATTTGATTTTCGACTATTAAATTAATGTGAAAACTTCCTTAACGTTGTTCAACTTGAATAGGTGTTTCACATAAAATTTTTCCATAATAAATAAGATTTTTTCTATCAAAAAGATTTCAGAATTTTGAAGGTATTTTAATATCTTGACAATCTTTTAGATCTAATTGTGCTTTTGTGATATTTTCTAATTTTTTGTTTGATATTAAGGAATCTAAATGAAAGAATCCAGTATTTTCACTTACTTGAAGGTTGTCTAATTCTAAAATATCTTGAGAAGAAGTCATTCTTGCATTGGAGTAGGATGATTTAGCATATAGTGGTGATTAAAGGTTTGTTAGTTCTTGACTATCTTTTTTATAATTATAAATCATAAAATTACTTTTGTTGAGTCTCATTTGAAAACCATTAGAAGCATATAAACAGTTATGGGTTATTGGAGGACCTTGTCTTTGTTTATACATAGACATTTTTTGGCAGAGATTATAACGAAGTTAATTAATTATTTTTAATCTATTTAAAAAGTTTTTACAATGAAAATAGGTGATAGCATTAATTTCAGTAGGAGGATTATTAAAAGTGTTAAAACTAGAGGACATTAATCAGGTAAAGTTGTAGAAGGCATAATAAATGGAGGAGGAGTATAATTAATCATTTATTTTAAAGCAGTAATCATAGAATGAAATAATATGCGTTCATTTTGAAAAGTATTTAATTTTTCGGGAGTTTGCTCAAGATCATTGAATTCAGTTATAGTTTCAAGTAAAGAGTCAATAAATAATTGGCAAAAAGCTTGATTAGAATAATCTAAAATTTCTAACCGATAAATTTCTTTATTAATATTTTCTTGATCTGCCTGAGTCATGTTGCTAAATTATGTAATAAGGCATTATTAGTTTTAATTCACGAATTCATTTTTGAAATTTCATATTGAAGAATAAAAAGTCTTTGATTAATAAATTGAATTTCAAGGGGTAATAAATAGAGTTCATTTAATTGAAAAGTTTTTAAAATGACTTGTAATCTAAAAATCGTTCTAATCCAATATTTTTATTATTTTTTAAATGTTTAAGTTTTTTCTTTAAACTTTTACTAGCGTACAAATTCAAAGATGAGTTAAATAATGAGTAGTGGAATCATGAATAAGCATATTTATTCATTACTCATAGAAATTAAAAGAGATTCAATATATTGCATTTGTTTAATAAGTAATTGAAAAATCGGAGTTTCTTGTTGGTGCTTTCTTTGTCTTATTTGAGCAGTAATATTTTGACAACACTAATAGAGATATTCAATATGTTGTGAGATATTATTATAATAAGGACGATATTGATTACTTTCATCACAAAAAGAATTAGCCATTACAGATTAGGTGGAGAGTATTGAAAAACTTGAATTGCGTAATTTTGTAATAGTTCTTCAGATATCATATTGGAGTGCTCTTGACGACGATGGAGTTGTAGATTATGTCTTGCTTCTTATAGATAAACTTTATAACAATGTTCTAGGGTAGATGCTCGAACTACTGTGGTGTGAGTTGTGTGTCTAAATTCTTCATCTTATGGATGTTGTGTCTCTAACATGTGGGTGAAAAAGATTTCATCGAATGTGTATTCTTAGACTATATCTTCTAAGTGATATACTTGGTGAAATAGATTGTTGCAGATTGAGCAGATACTCATAGTTATGTAGAATTTGGAATGTAAAATTGAAAATTTTCTGTAAAAGGATTAAAAAAGTTAATAATAAGTTGTTTATATTTTGTATTTAGTGCTAAAGCTTTTATATAACATTTATATAAACAAAGAGGGTCTATTGTGCTATCTCGAATTAGTTCTTTAGTATATTCACTATAGATATCTTCAATAAGAGTAGCAGAGAAATTATAAGCATATAATGTTTGTAAAATATGTTAAGAAATATAAACGTATACAATCTAAATAGTAACAAGTAATTGTAAAATCACGTAAGTTCAATGTAGAAAGATGTCAGCTTGGCATAATCTAAGTGTAAAAATAATAACTCATACCTATTTTGTGGTTTAATGGCTATGTCTCTAATGGGCGCCACCCTTAGGCTTTTTAGGATAAGAGAGTCAAGAGATGAAAAACAAGATAGAGTTTATTATGGGTAAGAGAGTATATCTCCACTAAGAACCAAAGCTTGCATTGTATAGGCGATTAAAAGAATCTAAAGGACAGAGTCTTAATCGCTGGAAAAGAAAAAAAGAAAAGCAAACAAAAAAAGATTCGTTGGTGCATTAAAACACTGTCGAGAATCTCTTTCTTTACAAAAGAAAAGAAAAAGCTATACAAGTTAGCAGACAGTGAGCTAGATAATTGAAATGCTTTACATACTTTTGACTATTGTAATCTGTAAAAGGGTTGTCATCTTTTATCATGGGTTCCATGTATTCCATATCATCAAAAGTCGGAGTTGATGAGATATTGTAGTTACAAAAATGACACTTGTGTCCTTGATATTCTTTTAAATGGTCATAGATGCATTGTTTAATGAGCTTGGGGATTTGTTTGCAAATGTCGTCTAATTTAAGTAGTGATTCTTTAAGTTGATGTTTTAATATTAGAGTTTGATCAAGTATTGGTGTTCTAAAAGTGGATATTTTGAGGATATTGTTTCCTCAGTAGGTAATTCTGTATAATAATCCTTTGATAATTTTTTGAATACTTGCGAAAATTCCTTCAAGACAATTAATGTTGAAGGAGAGGATTAATTCATGAGTAATGTCGTAAGTGGGTGCTTTATCTAAAGCAGGTACTTGACCATTGCTTATGCCCATTTGAATGAAGGCAAAGCATTGCGTAATGAGGTTTCCTTCAGAGTTAAAATATGGGTAATTACTGAATACTTTCAAAAAGATTTCTTACTCTTTAGTAAAATGCGATTGGTAATAGATGGTGTCAACGGGGCCTGTTTCAAAAAGTAAGTATGTGGTGAGTGGATCAGCCTCTGGTAGGATAACTACTTTAGGTTCGAGTTTTCCTCAGTTCACTTGGTAAAATTGTTGCTATTTAAGGTCATCAGTCTAAGTATTAACAGTAGTGAAGCATTCTGTAAATACTTGTGAAGTAATAGAGATAATTTTGGTTTCGAATGATTTGGTGGGGATTGAATTAATCCAGTCCATGTTTACTTTCTTACCGATTACTTTGAGAGAGCTGGTGATACTTGGTTGGTGTAGAGCTTCATTGTAAATAAGCCTTAGGGATAAGGTTGTCTATTGGCTCTTGAAATCATTGAGTGCTTTCTCTACTTTAGGCTTTGTCTTATAGCTTTTGTGGAGTATTTGACTATGTCCAGTTGAGCCCATTGTATGTAAAGGCCTTGGGTTGGGCCATTGAAGATAACATAATACTTTTCAGGTTTGTCAGTAATTGGTTTTTTAAAAGAGCTAGGAACATAGATATTGAGGTCTGTGGGCATAACGAGTGTAGGAATTTGGATAGATAGATTTTTCATAATAGCTTGATTTGTGGCCTGATTAAGAAATTAGATTTCAAGGATAACAACTGTTTATTCGAGTTGGCTTACTTCTTTTTGCATGGCTAAAAGATATTTCTGGGTATTCTGGATTTCTTCACGTCGTTTGGCTATTTTGGCTTTGATTTCTTGGATTGCATTCATGATGGTTTCCATTATCTAGTTAATGTATCTGTAAGAAAATTGTTAAAATATTTAATATATTTAATAGTATAGTTATATTGGTGTAATTCTAATTGTCATCTAATAAGACGACCTTGATTATAATTACTACGAATATCATATCATGAAAAACCACATAAATATTGAGAATCAGTTTGTACTTCAAAATATACAAGTAATAAATCAGCTTTCCATTTTCATAAGTTTTTCAAAAGTTCTAAAGTTTCTTTTTCATGAATAGGATATTTAAGTTCGATAGTATTAAAAGTACAATTAATATATTTACAAAGTTTATATTTAGATTGCTTATGTGGAAGCTGAATACTTGATTAATGCATACTGTTTGGCTTCTCGATGAGAGGTGAGTTACTAGTAGGCTTCTAAGAGAGAAGATGATTACTTTGATGGATAATTTTGGGGGATTCTGCCAAAAGGCATCCTACCCATGTATCATTACTTGCATCAATTTGAATAATTAAAGAATCATGAGGAGTATAATTATATAATGAAGGTAAAGATTTGCATAGCTGTTTTAGCTTTTGTACTGACCTGGAATCATCATCGATCCATGACCACTGTTTTTACGTACTACATTTTAATTGTAATTTTTTTCTTTCTTTTGCTAAATCTTTTAAAAAACCTTGGTTTGAAATATAATTGAGTAATCCAATAAATTTTTTAACTTCCGTAATCGATTTTAATTGATTAAGAAAATGTTGTAATTTTTAAAGAATATTAGGTTGTAAAGTGAGAAAACCATTTCGAAATTATATTCCCCAAAATTCAATGTTTTACTGAGCTAATTTAATTTTCTTTTTATTTAAAATTTTTCCTTTTCCTTGACAATGTTGTAAAATAGTTTCTACTTTTAAAGATGATCATTTTTATCTTTATTAGATAAAATAATAATATAATCAATATAAGCTAAAGAATATTCATCTAAAGAGGCTAGATTATTATCCATAAATCATTGATAAATACTAGATGTTTGTTTTAGGCCAAAAGATAAAACATTCCATTTATAATGTTTTTGAGGTGGACATGAAAAAGTAGTTAACGATTTTGCATGGTCATGTAATCGTAATTGCCAGTATCCTGATTTTGCATCAAGAGTTGTAAACCATGCATGCCCTTTTAATTTTGTTAAGATATAATCTTTTCAAGGTAGTTTATAAGCATCTCCCATAGTTGCTTTATTTATTTCTTTATAATTGATAGCCATGCATTGTTTTCCTCTTTTTTGTTCACTATGATTATTTACATAAAAAGCAGGAGAGGAGTGTTTACTTTTATTAGGAGAAATAAATTATTTTTCTAATAAATCATGACATTCAGTGGCGAATTCTTCTACATCTTGAGGAGTATATGGCATATTATTTTTAACATTTACTTGTGTAGGATTTTTTAGTTTAGTTTCAATGAATTCCTAATTTTGATTTTTAATAGGATCTAATGGATTTTCACTACAAATTGGTCAATTAATTGTTTCACTTTGAGTTGTAGAGAAGTAAGATTTTTTAGATCAAATTTTAAAAGGATGTTTAAATCTTGTAATTTATGGAGAACTAGTTTTAACTTTTGGTAATAGGTATTATGATAGATAGGAATCTTTAAAATGATCGACTTTTGTTTTATCTAAATTTTGATTTCGCATCTTAAGCACCGTCATTGGACTAAATATAATTAAGCACCGTCTCTTTAAAATTAGGTGACTTTATTAGAGATTGATTTGCTCTAAAGTTAGGTGGAGGTGCTCTTTTAGGGTTGGCTTCAGGTGTTCAAAGTGGTTGCTAGTAGTTTTGGTTATTGCTCTATGAAAAGTATAGATGGTTGCTCCAACCATAAATGTAAGTGTTTGAATAAGGGTTTCCTTTTGTCTTATTAAAATTGCCAATAAATTGGGCTAGCTTTGGTTCTTAAGCAAAATGTCTACCTTCTTGACACTCAAATGTTTGGTAGGAGGTACTACCACAACTTTCAGACTTAACTCTATGATTATTACTCCTAACTCCACTCACCAAACAATTTAACTACTTTTTCAGTACTTTTGTTTGAGTAGCTAGAGCTAATGTATTGCTAATTTCATGAACACCATATGGTTTTCTTATATGGCATTTGGAATTGTATTAAAAGCTCTTTGTATCCATTTCATCAATTAGATTAAAGGCTTCAGTCAGAGTCTTCTTCATAAAATTACTGCTAGCTGTAATATTAGTGGTGTTACGAGTCAAATGTAAGACCAGTGTAAATGTCTACTTGCTACCACGTATTGAATCCATGTCTAGGACACTTAATAAGAATCTCTCTGAATCTTTCCCAATCTTTGTATAGACTTTCATTCTTATGCTGTATAGATGAGATAATCTTAATTTTCATCTTTTATATCTCATTAGGTGGGAAAAATTTGGCCAAAAATTTCTTTATTAAATTATCCCATGTAGTAATGGAACTAGGACGAAGCATGGATAACCAATCTTTGGCTTTATCTTTAAAAAAACAAAGGGGGGAGTCTAACCTTAATTGCCTCATTAGTGACCCCATTGCTTTTAAAAAGATCACAAGTATTAAGGAAAGTTTTCAAACGCTCATTAGGATCTTTCAAAGCCAAACCACCAAATTATGATGACCTAATTATAAAAATAATACTATACAGGATTTCCAAATTGTTTGCATTGGCTTTGGACCTGATAATGCTAGCCACAAGTATGCCTTGGTTTCTCTTTGCTAGGTCCATGTCCATTATGGCTCGTTTTCTAAGTTCTTGCTAAATTCCTATACTATCATGTTCTTGGGGATCTATTCTTACTAGCTTAGATTCGATACCACTAGAGATCTCTACTTCTAATTAATTAGATGTGGTCACTCATGATTCTTTCTTTTTGCTATGCAAATGTACATTTTAACTCTCGATAAAAGTATAAATGATCGAGAATTTGACCTCGAATATGCATACAAAATAAAAGAAAATATTAAACAATGTAAAATACTAACTAAATAAGCAAAGAGCACAAATAAGATATCAAAAGCAGCATAATCACATTTAATTGTAAAATTAGTAAATAAATGCACAAAATTTATTAAAAATTTTAAAAACAATAAAGACAAATCTTAGAGCAATTGACATAAACATTTTCTAATATTGCAAATCTATCTTCGACAACGAAGCCAAAAGCTTCTTTTGATGGTTAGGTAACATAGAATTTTGAATGATTTCTACTTTAATTTAACTAGTGTGAAAGACAAGTGTACCTATCGACAAATTAATATAGTAGAGTGTTTTTAAGACCAAAAATGTGAAACCCACAATTATAATTACTAGGTTAATTAGATTACATTTGTCTAAAAAACTCCAATTACTTGGTTAAAAAGATGAAAATTGCTAAACTAACTTAACTTGGCTCAAACACTTGAAATATAACTTAAAAGATGCTTTAAAAAATTGCCAAAAATTACCAAAGTGTGGAAAATAGCTAAGGATTAAGTGATTAATGATTTAATTGATCTTTTAACAATTTTAACAACTGATTTAAAGTTCCTTCACAATTTCAAGATAAAACTATGGTTAAAACATTGCTTTTTCTCTACTAATCTTAATTTAAAGTTTAGTCATGTATTAAATAAAGTTAATAGGCTTTAAAATGAAGAACTTGACTTTTGGAAAATTAATCTAAAGAACTTGGTAGGTCATTTAAACTAAAGGGTTCAAAACAAAGAAGGCCTTAAATCATATCCGTAAAGCATGCATCTAATAGTTTCAAATCGATTTCATGCAAATTCTAAAGGTAATCCACCTAGGAGAGCATAACACACAACAAACAAGATAAAATGACTATGAAATGCAATCATAAAGGCTCAAAACCTCACATTTGCTTATGTGAAAATCCATTAAAATTTCATACTTTGCATTATCACACAAGTATCAAAGGTTTGATTGAATTTATGCAATCAACTACTTCAGTTATTCCACACAATTCACCTCATACTCAAGCTACCTAATTAAAATTCAAGCATACTACTCGATCTCAGTCCAGCTTACTATGACAGAATAACATGGTTCATCATTTATCATAACTATTCAAGTGCACAAATGCAAAAATTTTTCATTTCAAACTAGCCCCACCCCCATACTTATAATGGACATTGTCCTCAATGCCCAAAGACAATAAAAACTCATATAAGGGGATGACAATAGAAGGGCTCCCTTGGATTAAAAAGGTCACAATGACTTGAAAGCAGAAGTTATAGCTCCATTCATGCCTTCCTAGAAAAAAAAAACAACAAATAAAGTCCTCAAACAAAAACAATCAAATACTTAAATAAAAAAGAACAAAAAATGATAGCATAAGGTGGAGGTGCCTCCTAAGGAGCACTTGTTTAAGGTCAAAAGCTTGACCCCTTTACATGTAATGTCATCCATTTTCAAATGATTGTGCCCAATAGGAAGCATGTTAAGACTCAGAGACGAGCCTAGAGCAACCTCTTTTGAAGTAGGCTCAGAATTAGAATGATGCTCATAACTTCTAGGGATTGGAACTGCATCATCTCGAGATCATATTTCAATATTTGCTCTCCTCTTTGGGCATCACCCTTTTTCCAGGCTGACCTCCACAATAGTAAAAGCAATAAGCGTGGAGGCTCATCGTCCTACTTGTCACCATCGAACATCAACTTGCTTATGCATAACTCCTTCGAGAATTCAACAGACCTCAACTCCTCTTTTTTCGAATCCACTGGCTTCTCCTGGTTGCTCTTATTTTCTTCTTCTTCCTCCTTGGGATTCAACTTGTGAGAAAAAGAACTAAAAATACAGTTAGTAATAATAAATAAAGTAATAATGACCTCGGTAGGTGTGGCATCCTCCATCTTATCTAAGCATA
Organism: Pinacopodium congolense; assembly: GCA_028565735.1. NCBI lineage: Eukaryota > Viridiplantae > Streptophyta > Magnoliopsida > Malpighiales > Erythroxylaceae > Pinacopodium > Pinacopodium congolense. The sequence goes on from JAOXYD010082407.1 coordinate 15,786, forward strand.
TGTCCATTTCCTCATTAGTCTCGCCTAGCTCTTGCTATTCTCCAGTCTCTGGTGAAAGATTATATACCACCTTGCAATGGTCTCCCTCTAATTGGCTAAGTGTGATGGAAGATGCTTGGTCTTCTAAACTTGCAATGACTTCAGCCAATTAGCTTACTTGATCTTCTAAGTCCTTCAAGCCGCTCCTCGTTTCCTACTGTAAGTGCAGAGTGTTTGTAGCCAAACTCTCTACGATCACCTCCAATGCCATCCCATCAGCTTGTAAAGGCAATGTTGTAGTTGGAGGTGTAAGTGAAGTATGTGGCTGATCTTGATAGCATGGCGGTAGAGAATTGAATCCATGCTAGTTGCTCCCATATGGAAAATAAGGTTAATCCCCCCACTGTGAATGATTACTCGGGGTGTAAAAATTATACCAATCTTGTTGACACTCTCAGGAACCTCTAAATCCATAGAACTGTTCCTCAACCTACAAATAAGGACATATGTCACTAGAATGGCCAGAAAATGAACAACAATCACATACTTTAGTTTGGATGGTACCTAGCACGATAGGAGCAACTAAGGGTGTGAGTTTTGTTATCTATTGCTCCAACCTTAAGAGAGCAGCAACGTTAAAATCATCATCGATATAAAAATTAAGGCAAGAAGGATCAAAAGAAAAAGAACGTTGAAAATAAGTCATTACTTAAAAAAGCTATGAAACAGAAACAAATTTAGATTAAAGATGAAAAAATGAAAAAAAAAATAAAAAGGCAATATAAGAAGCAAAAAATAGCACAAGGCTACTCCCCAGCAAGGGCACAAAAAATTTGTTAAGCTTGTTGCAAGCTACCAAATAATAAATTACTAACTACTCAAACTATGTAGTAATGGTGAGTTAGGGTCAAACCCTAGAGACCTAGAATACAAATTTCATTTCAAATGTTACAAGGAAAAGAGAATCAAACACCATGAATATATGAAAACAATATAAACTAGGGTACAGAAGATACAAACAAAAAGACAAACACAAAACAAGTTTAGAGAAAATGAATAACAATAACAAAGAAGTGGGTTGGAGATATCTTTAGGATGTCGGGATGATTATTGATCCTAGAATCTAAATAAGAGGTACTCTAGTTATGGTGTTAGCTTATAGGCTCGAATAAGCTCTTAATCCTTCAGTTCCTCTAAATTATACAATTATAATAAACTCTAGAAATGCCCCTATCCCCATAAATAACCTATAATAAGCTCTTTAGATTTAATAGTGAAGACGCTTTAGGTATTAAGGAACGACTAACTTAGGTCACCTAATCACAAGCTTGGAAGGTGTAACCTAAAGGTATGGAACCATAGGTTAGTTGATTATGTATCTTGACAAATTCAACTGGACTATCGGTACTTTCATGAATTGCTATGGATTATTACGTATTGTAGGCTCAACCCTACCTTTTGGATTAAGAAATTACCTAAAGGGTGATCAAGCCTAGAGATAACTCCTAATTCATGACATTTAACCTAAGTTCCAAACCAACCTAAACATATAAGCATATAATTAATCATATTTTAACTTTGTTCTCACAATTTTCAACCTTTCATCCTTTTAATATCTCCAAACCCCTAAAAGTTTACGTCTCCATTGCAAAACTCAGCAAGGTCTCATGATCTCCCTCACCTTTTTCTAACCGTCCACACCAACTCTACTTTGTTATTTTCCTCTTCTTTTATATTTGTTGTGCAGCCGTCCCCACCACTTAAGCCAAGCCTCCACACTAAGGCTTTATGCCCTTAATTCAAAACAAGATCTAGTCTTCCACTTCAAAACCATTTTGTCTCCTCCTTATTACCGTTTTGGACCATTTAAAATATAAATCTAATGTTTTCTATTAATTCAATTGTAAGACTCCTCTTAATTACTTCCAACTGCCTCTAATCTTCTTCTTTTTATATAAATTTATGTTTAATAATTAAACCTACATCAAAACATAATATAAACACAAAAAAAGAATTTAAGAAATAAAATGGAGTTGAATTCATATAAAAAAATCATATAATTCAACTCTATCAAGGGTAAAATACCTTTGGGAAACAGTTTCCAATCTTGCGAGTTAGTGGCCTGAGTTAGTCATTCCTTAATTCCTAATGCGTCTTTAATATTAAATCGAGAGAGCTTTTTTAAGTTATAGTGAAGGTAAGGCCATTTCTAAAGCTTGTTAGATTTAACTAAGTTAGAGGAACTGAGAGTTTTAGAACTTGTTCAAATCCATAGGCTAGCACTATAGCTATGGCACATTTTATTTAAATTCAAGGATTAATAGCTATCCTAAAATCCTTACAATGTCTTAGACTCATTTCTTTTTTGTTTTTGTTAGTTTATTATGTTTTGCTTGTATTTTTCCTTTTTGTTATTTTTATTGTACCTTAGTTATGTTAGTTCTCTTTTTCTTTAAAAGTTTTCGTTTTTATTTTTCTTTACAATATTAGAAATAGCAGTACCCCCTAGCTCCCCATGGATTTGACCTTTATTTACCTTAGCTATATAGTTAGATTTATTATTTGATAGTTTGCGATGAGTCATCAAAGGGCAAGGAGATGAGAGTGTGAACTAAGAGCAGTTGGCTGAGGAGGTTAAGCAAGAAACTTTGGAAAGAACTAAAGTTCCCACACCACCTTCCATAGTGAAGGTACCCTTGTTAGAGTTGAAACCCTTACCTTCCCATCTTAGATATACCTTTTTGGGCAAGGATCATACTCTACCCATTATCATGTGCAATCAACTTGACTTGTAGCAAGAGGAGAGAATGGTAGAGGCCATTAAGCAGAGGATGAGAGCTATGGGTTGGTAAATTTCAGATATTAGAGGGATTAACCCTAATATGGTGATGCATAAAATCAATCATGAGGATTGCTGCAAGAAATTAAGGGAAAGATAAAGAATGTTGAATATAAAAATGAAAGAATTTACTAAGCTTTTAGATGAGAGAATTATATACCCAATTTTAGATAGTGAATGTGTAATTTTGGTTCAATATGTGCCTAATAAGGGAGGCATGACTATTGTAAAGAATAAGTAAGGTGAAAAGAATTCCACTAAGAATATCACTAGTTGAAGAGTATGCATACAATAAAAGAAGCTCATTTTGGCCACTAAGAAAGTTAATTTCCCTTTACAAATGATTGGGAGGTAGTGGGGCATGCCTTCTATTACCTTTTTAATAGGTATTTGGATTACAACCAAATCTTCATCTATCTGTATGACTAAAAGAAGACAAGCTTTAGTTACCCTTATAGGACCTTTGCATATTACAGGATGCCATTTCTTTTTTGCAATGCACCTGCCACCTTCTAAAGGTACATGATGGCCATCTTTGTAGACATGAATGAAGATATCATGGAGATATTTACAGATAAATTTTTAGTTTTTAGATATTCTTTTGACCATTATTTGTCTAAATTATATATGTTTCTCTAAAGATGAGAATAGTCCCATTTGCTTTTGAATTAGGAGAAGTATGCTATTTCATGGTCAAAGAAGGATTTGTCTTGGGTCATAACATCTCATACAAGGGGATTGAATGGGCTCTAGCCAAGACCTTAAGTTATTGACAAGTTCCCATATCCTACCAATATTGAGGGAATTCGAGAATTCCTAGGCCATAAAACTTTTTATCGACCAAGGAATTTTCCCTTATTGCTAAACCTTAACTAATTTGTTGATTCAAGATGTGTCTTTTGAGTTTGATTATAATTATTTACATGCCTTTGACTGGTTAAAGAAGGCACTCCCATTTGTACCTATATTAACTTCATCATATTGGTCAATACCCTTCAAGATCATATGTAATGAAAGTGATCATATCGCCAGATGTATGCTTGGCCAAAGAAAGGAGAAAATTTACATGTCATTTACGATGCAAGAAAAACCTAGGTGTGGGCTTAATTGAAATACATTACAACTAAGAAGGAATTATTTTCAAGACCCCTATAGGTACCATTGCTTATTGACTTGTGTATGGCAAAACTTGCCTCTGACCTTTAGAGTTGGAACATAGGGCATATTAGGCAATTAGGAAGTTAAATTTTAACTCGAAGTTGACAAGTCAGAAAATGTGTGTTGCAACTTGATGAATTAGAGGAACTAAGATATGATTCTTATGAGAATTCCAAGTTGTATAAGGAAAGGGTGAAGAAGGGGCATGTTGCACACAATAAGAAAATTGAGTTTAAGAGTAGGGACTTGGTTCTTTTTTTCAAATCAAAACTTTTTTTGATTTAAAGAAAACTTTGGCCAAGATGGAGTGGAAAATTTTAAGTTATTTAAGTGTTCAATCTTGAAGCATTAAAATTGGAGAATGATAAAGATGAAACCTTTAAGGTCAATGGGAATCGATTGAAACTCTTCCTTGGGGGAACACACTCACATGAAAGGAAAGTAATTTCTTTCCTTTCCTTTATTCTTTCATGACTCACTTGACCCTTAGTCAAGCTCGTGACCTTAAATAAAGCATGTTGTGACCAGTTCATAGTTTCTTGATGTGCTTGTTCCAAGTTTTTAAGTTGTTTGTTGCATTCCCTTCATCTTTTCTTTTTTTTATACAGAGTTCTCTTAAGTTCGATTGATGTTCTTAGGTTGAGTTTGAAGTTAACTATGGAGTGTTAAGGCTTAATATGAGTGTCTAACAATTAGGAACTCATTTAGGGAAAAACTAGGCCAGAATAGAGGGATTCCTCTATCACCCTCATGCTTGTGCTTAAGGATGATAAACCAACAACCCATCTCTCTTTCACGATTGTGCACAAACATGATCATGACAGGCAAGTTAGGTAGGGTCAGGTTTTGGTTTTCTAAAGTTAACCTTTGCACATCCTTTTACATTTTTCATGCTTAGTCTAATCTATTGTCAAATGGAGCAACTATTTGGGAATAGTGTACATTGCAACTACCTTGGCTTATCATTTTCAATTTCTACAGATGGTTTAATTGCAATACATTGTGAATATTTTAATATAGACGAGCTTAAATTCTAAAGCACCACAATATGAACCTATAGAATCATTACTCTCATACTACTGTTAAACACTGGTTCACCTAAGGAGCTTCTAATTCCACTATTTTACCCAAATTTAATGATATATCTTGTGACGTATCCTAGCAATCAGAATGGCAAAAAGTGCTCAATGTCGTGGAGGCTAACAACCAGAAGATGGTCCATCACATAGACCACATGGATGAAAAAATGCAATTGGATGCATGCTAATAATTCTACCTTACTAAAAAGGTGCTCAAATCCTTCGCAATGCAATGGCTCTAGGTTCCCCCCTCAACGCCATCGCCCCTACGTCCTTCACAAGTTTTCTAGTCCCTCTCTCTTTTATTTATGTTTGGCTCTTTTGCATGTTTGTTATGCTACTTTAAGGTTTGTTGTTTTTTAGTGTTTCTTTGTTCTTTTTTTTTCTTTATTTTTAGTGCTTCCTTCACACATTGAGGACAATGTGCTTTTCAAGTGTGGGGAAGTATGCTAGCATATACATTGCATTTTATGAATTTTATATGACATTGTGTTTGTAACAATGCGTTTCTTGTATTTTGTGCAATTTGTTTCATTTTTGTTTGCATTTTGGTTTCATTATGAGAGATTTGCATAAGTTTCAATGCATAAATGACATGAATTTAAATGGAATTAGGTTAAATAGGAATACAATTGTTTGAGAATGTAAGAAGTATGACCTCATGGAGTTCACTTTAGATTGTCATTCTATTGAAACTGCAAATTAATTAGGATATTGCATACCTTTTCTTGATTCTTTGGCATTTGATTGAATTCAGTTTATATAAGACTTTGACTTAACTGGTAGGCTTTATGAGTGATCATTCCTGGAAATAAATTATCAGAAAGTAGTGAAATAAACTCACAACATAAATAAAATAAGAAATATGATGATTACTTTACTAACTCCTAATCTGATAAGAATAAATTAAACAAAAAAGAGTCAAGAGTAAAGCTAATAGGCTGGTTATGAGAGCTAATTTGGCTAAGCAACTGAGGGTGTACTATTAAGGGCTAAATTGATAGAGTTTTAATGGCTAATTTATGACTTATGACCCCTAATTGAGTGCTTAAATGTTAGATTTATGTGTTATTATGTTTAATTAGCAGGATAGAGCCTAATGATAATGATTGGAGCAAACATGAGAAGAATTCATCTTAATTTCGTCCATCAATAGCACCTTAGTAGCGTCATATTGAAGGATTATCAAGGTGCCATTGTAGAGACAGAATTTGACCATCAACGGTTGTCTAGTAGGGTACATTGAAGGGAGTCAGCCTACCGTTATAAGAGTAGTCAACAATTCCAACTCCATATCTCCCAGTTGCAACTGTAACATGCTTCTATCTTATCCACTTTGTTAGCTAGCACATGTAGGAGTCCACAGAGTCTACATAACGCAAGGAAATCAACATTAACATGTAAAAAGTGAGCAGAATTCATATCTAACCTTATATAGAGAAGCTCTTGCTTCTCTCTTAGATTTTATTAGATGTTTTATCCTTCAAACACTTATAATTTGAGTTTTAGATTGATTTTTGAGTTGTTGGTTATTGGAGATTGAAACTAAGACATGTATCAGAGTTTCTAAACCATCATAGTGTTTTTCTTAACTTAAATTATTATTTAATTTCCTCAATTTTCTTCGATTAATCAAAGTGCATGTTTTTATGTTCTTATTCTTGAATGTTATTTGATTTTCTTACAACCTCTTGTGGAATCTGAAGCTATGTTCATGTCCAGATCATGTTGAAAGTTCAATAATTGTCCAGAAGCTTTCTACACATGTTTTGTAACTTCTAAACTACTTATTTCAGCTTATAGGTGTAGATCTATCAAAGTATGTGGCTTAAGATGCATATTTTCTATGCTTTGATGATTATATGTGCTTAAATCCATTTTCCAGCTTCGAATTTGTATTTTAATGTTTTCAAAGAGCTTAAATGCATGTAATAAGGTCTGATTTTATTCATTAAAGGTCTTAAAGTTCTGATTTTGGCCTTATCACCTAAGATTAGAGTGAAAGATGATCTGGGATTTGAGAAATCTACCTAAGTTGTTGGAAAATCAATAAACAACAAAAATCAATCAATGAATGACCAAGCTTTGATTATTTGTTAGCGTTAGAGATCTGAGATCACAAATCTAGAAAATAATTTCTTGAAATTAAAGCCATTGGCTAGATTTAAAGCATAACCAAACTTTTAACTAAGTTTAATGGATAACATGCATAAGTCTTAACCATAGTTTTGTCTTGAATTTGTGAAAGAACTCTAATATAGCCTTTAAATTTGTTTAAAGCTCAATTAATTCATTAACCACTTAATCCTGAGCTAGATTCCACAAGTTTATAATTTTCAGTAATTTTATAATTCAAAATTTCAAGGTTTAAAGGAAAATTAGGATAGTTTAGTATTTTCATTTTTTAATCAATTAACTTGGAATTTCCTAGATAATTGTAATCTAATCAATCTGTCATTTAACTAAAGAATACTATTTTTCCTCGTGGGTTCGACATTCACAGTCTAAAAATTACTCCACTTTATTACTTGTTTGGTAGGTGCACGTGCCTTTCAACATGTTGATTTTTACTTAAATTCTTTTTGGTTTTCAAAGTAAAATAAGTTTAAAGAACTCCCATTTTTAATCATTCAACCAATGAACAATAATTTTTTGATGCCGTTGCTAGGGATCAATTGATGTTTTATGGCTAATATTTGCAAAATTGGTGTCAATTACTTTAGAATGTACATTTTGTACATAGTCTTTTAAGTTTGTTTGCTTGTTTTTATTTTATTTTGTTTTTTGATTTTCTTTTTATTTTTTTGTGTTTGATTCTTAGCTTGTGTTGATCTTTATTGCATGTTTAGTAAGAATCAATGCAATGTAGAAGTGGAACATTATGAGAACTTGGTTTTTCAATCCCATAAAGAACCAACCATGTTGGAATTGGTTATGCACACTAGGAGCGGTCCTAGGTCTAGCATTGTTAGATCTAGCATAGAGTAAGATGATTTCAAAATTCCACATATTCTCATTTTCGTAATTAAGTCTTCTCAATTTACCAAATTCTTACGCTTTGTTCCTTTAATTATCATTTTCAATTTATTTATTTTTAATTTATTAATTCTTGATTTTGTTTTTGAAATGAAGTTTAACCTCAATTGAGTGGTAGCTAAATGCACACCTTATGGGATGTTATCCTCTTATACTATAAGTTAAAACCCATGAACTTAGAGTAAAATGAGTTTTAACACTAATAATTTTTTGGCATTATTTTTAGGGATTACTAGTTTAGTATCCATTTTAGTTTAAATGATTTTGATTTAAGGGTTTTTTTAATACTTTTCTTTCTGTATTTACAGATGCATGAACACGAGAAGCATTATAAGATCCAATAAGCTAAGTGAAGAGGAGTTTTCAAATATCACCAAGCCTGAGTGATAGTTAAGAAGAGTTAAGAGCCAGGGAACATTTCAAAAAAAAAAATATGGAGGAAGAAGGCAAACAAAAAGGAGGCCAAAGGACACTCATGAACTTCATAAAGCCTGTATTTAATGGTAATAAAAAATGGTTCACAAGGCCTCTTGTACAAACTAATAACTTTGAGGTTAAGCCAGCTTTCCTAAACATACTTCAATCGAATATTCAGTTTTATAGGCTAGCAAATGAAGACCCCAATTCTGATTTGGTGAATTTCCTAGAGATTTATGATACTTTTCGGTTCAATGGAATGTCTAACAGTGTCATACGGGAGAAGTTTTTCCCCTTTACATTAAAAGATAGAGTTAAGGCATGGTTCAACCCTCTCAGCCTGGAACATGTCACTATATAGGAGTAGCTAGCTCAAGCTTTCCTTGCTAAGTGCTTTCCATTGCCCAAGACTGTAAGGATTATAAAGGAAATCACAAACTTTCAACAGAATGATAAGGAGTCATTATATGGGGCTTGGGAGCATTTTAGAAAAGGAGTTGTCCACACCATAACCTTCCAAGGGAGTATCTCTTAGAAAATTTCTACAATTGGGTTAATTAAAGCAAAAGAGGAACCATTGATCCAGCTATAGGAGGGTCATTAATAAGAAAAACTATTGTTGCAGCTCATGATCTCTAGGAAGACTTGATGAACAATAGTTGCTTATGGTCTAATGAGAGGAGTATACAAGGTTCTCAAGAACAAAAAGGTATGATCCTAATTGACTTAGTGACAGTTCTCCAAGCACAGATTTTAGTTCTAACCAAGTAACTAAATAATATGTAAGGAGCTTTTTCATCTTCAGTGAAGGCTATGCATCTTCAATGTGAGCTATATGTATATAATAGCCTTGAAACTGCTGAATGTATGCTAAAAAGTAGTGGTACTGAGCAAGTCAATTATTTGGGCCAACAATGAAGAGATAACAATCTTTATTCCAACACTTATATTTCGAGGTGGAAAAGCCACCCAAATTTTTCTTGCAATACTAACAATACAGGTGGCTAAGTAAGAGCACAAGGTCCTCTCAGGTTTTAACAAGATCAACTTAGATCTTTTGAGAATAAAATGGACAATTTGATATATGTATTGAGCTCCAAGTTCACAAGTCAAGAAGATAGTTGAAAGAGAATGTTTGCAAGCTGAGAGGAGAGACAGAAGAGGATGGAGGAAAAATTTAACCAAACAATGAAAAACTAGGAATCCTCTTTCCATAATATAGAGGTTTAAATGGGGCAACTTGGTAATGTTTTGTCATCTAGCAGTTTAGGAAGCCTACCAAGTAACACCAAATTGAATCCAAAGGAACAATTAAAGGTGATTACACTCAAAAACAACAAGCAATTGGAGGAGTCAAGCATGGAGAAAGAGAACCGAGTGTAATAGAAAGGAAAGGAGAAAGAGAAAGAGAACGTGAAACAGAAAGCAGAGGAAAACCATACATTAGATTCTATATCCACAAAGGGTGAAGTAGGATTAAATGGATACACAGTCCTCCAAGTTGAAGAAACTCCATATTAATTTGTCTTTTATGGAAGCATTAGAGAGCATGCCCAAGTATGTGAAGTTCCTCAAAGGTATCTTGACTCATAAGTGAACTTGGGAAGATAACTAAGTCGTGGCTTTGACAGAAAGTTATAGCTCTATCATCACTAGTCTAATT
>JAOXYD010082429.1:0-12282 GCA_028565735.1 Pinacopodium congolense
TAGAGCCTCCTACACTATACCTATACAATTCATACAAATTTTATAAATATGGTCCATACAACACTATAATACAGTTCATACAACGACATAGATGAACTTTAAATTATATACAATCTGTAGTTTTTTAATATATCATCGTATAAACTATGTTGTAGTATTGTATGGACCTTATCTATAGACGTTGTGTGAATTGTATATAAAAAGTTGTATGGGGCCATGAGGGAAGCCAATTAAGGGCCTTGAATGAAATTAGAATGAATATTAAGCTGTTAGAATCAACAATTGTATCTTATTTTATCAAATTTAGGTTTCCCTAATTAGGCATATAGAAATTGGAAAATTTTCAACTTCTAGTGACATTGTGTAAAGTTTTTTCAAAATTGAATATATTTTCATGAAAATGGAAGTATGATTAAGTTAGTATAATCATTAATTTCATATAATTTTATCAAATTTAGACTTTCGTCAATTTAGGCATATATAAATTGGGAATGTTTTAATTTTTAGTGAAATTGTGCAAATTTTTTCAAAATTAAATATACTTTTCATGAAATTGAAATTATGATTGAATTAGTAGAATAATTAATTACATATGATTTTATTAAATTTAGACTTTTATCAAGTTAGACATATAAAAATTGGGTTTTGTCAAATTATGCAAAGTTTTTCAAATTTCAATGTATTTTCATGAAATTAAAAGTATGATTAAGTTACTTGAATCATCAATTGAATGTATGTAATGACTTATGTTTGTTAACTAGTTACAATTAGTTTTTCATGTTTAATGGCTTAATCAATTGCACTAATTTTTACAGATAAATGGAGGGAAGTTCAACTTCAAGTACTCCTCGTGATACTTCAGTCCCTTATAGGAGATATGATAATCTAGTATAGGCTTGTGGGAGAATTGTTCATAGCTCGAGGATCTAGATTATATGCTTGTATTATAATAAGCATTTGGGAGGTGGAGGAATTAATAGATTAAAGGGGCATTTAGTTGGAATTAAGGGTGTCATGGAGCCTTACAAGGTAAGTCAAGATGTGAAGTAGTAGATGAAATTTTTTATTGAAGAGTATTAGTTGAGAAAGATAAAACACGGAGATCGAGTTTCGAAATTGGAAGTGGGAGTTCATTTCACAATGGTGGACCTGGGAGCGATGCAATCGAGTTTGGTGAAGTTGGAGCTTTTATCAAGTAAGAAGGAAGTGGTCCAGGTAGCACCTGTAGTGATGGGAGGCAAAAAAGAAGCAGAACAATTTCTAATTTTTTTGCTCCAAAAACAACTCCCAAAGTTCAACATTCTATTCATAGTGCACTACAAATAAGGCAAGTAGCCCATATTATATATATATATATATGATAATAGCTAGGCAGTTGTATGATACAAATATATCATTCATAGTTACTCAGTCTTACTATTATCATCTTATGATGGATGATACTACCTCTTATGGTCTGAAATATAAAGCTCCTTTTCTTGAAGACTATAGAAGTAAACTTTTGAGTAATTCTATTTCTAAGACGAAAAATTATTTGGAAGAAAAAGAATGATATAGGCTATTTATAGATACTCAGTCATATGTGATGATTGGACTAATAAAAGACAGGAGCCTATTATACATTTCATGGTTTATTTTACTAAAGGGACCATGTTTTTAAAATTAATTGATACATCTGGCCCTATAAGGAATGCTAATAATCTATTTCGGATTTTTGATAAAGTTATTAATGAAGTTGGGCTTGAAAACAATGTTTTATTCATCAAAGACAATGATACTACTTATAAAGTATGTGTAATACGTGTAATCCTTTCTTTTAGATTCCATGTATTACACATTGTATTTTAGATTCCATGTTTATTTATAATTGTATATAGGTGTTGACTTTGATGACGAGGGTTTTCACAAATAATAAGAACTTGTGTCATTCTATTATTAAAATTTTTTTAATTAATTTCTTATCAATTCAAAGTTTGATGTCATTAAATAAGGAGTTGAGAAAGATATTTACAAGTGATAAGTGGGCTATTTCTTAACATGTCATGTCTAATGCTTGATTGGAGGTTAGAAGGATTATTCTTGAAGGTGGTGAATTTTAGTCCAACTTTCAATTTATTATTTGAATTTGTGAGCCTTTGGTTAGGGTGCTTCGTTTTTTAGATAGTGATGATAATCCAATAATAAGATATCTTTATGATGTCATGTAAAGGGTGAAGGAAGCAACAAAGTCTCACTTAAAAAATAAAATTTTTTTATACACTCCTTTTTTCTGTTATTAATGATAGATGAGAAAAAAAAAATTTTACTCTCCCTTGTTTGTTATTGAAATTTCTCAATCCAAGTGTCCTTCTTAGGCCTAATTTCAGTAAGGAAGTTGAAGTTGACAAGAGAATGTTGTTAACTATCACTATAATACTAGTGGGTGTAAATAAAATTAAAGCATGTTTGAATTTATCTCCTTTAAGAAGAGAAATAGATTGGCACACAAGAGATCTAATGATTTTGTCTTTGTTAGATATAGTGTGAAGACTTCAGAGGTATGTTATATTATTAATTTAATTTAAATTTAACATATTTATATATAGCATAAATTTTGTTAATTATTTTATTTTATTTTTTTACTAGGACTTCTAATAAAAAAAAGTTTTTTATCTCTAGTTTTTTTGAATCATATGAAGATTGGGTTTTTGAAGAATCAAATTTTCTATATGAGAGTAATTTGGAAGATAATATTGGTTGGGAGAATATTGATATGTTATTTGATGCAATAAGGTTGGATCATGGTGATGATGTGACTCCTCTTAATGTTGAGAACTTTATACCAAATACAAATTGGAACCAATATAATTTGAGCGGATATAACATAAAATGAGGACTCAAGTTTTTTTGGTTTTCTCTAGTTTTTAATTGTATTTGATGTTTATGTTAAATTTTATATATACTATACAAATATAGAACTTCTAATTGTAATTTTTTTTATTTCAGGGTTCAGTTATGTTTTATGGGGTTTCGATGTAGAACTATTTTGTTGTCATGTTTATTGTTTGATATATTGTTTTTATTTTATGATGTTTGAATTCAATTGAATGTGGTTTTTTATGATATTTTGATTTATTTTTTTGTTATATTAATTCGGGTTACTATTTATTTAAGACATATATAAAAATTAATATTAATAAGAATGAAAAAACTAGTTGTTATTGTATTATATTCATAGTATTATTATGTTTGAGACAAGTTGAAGTAAAATTAGCTACGGGATGTATAATATATATAAGGACTGTTTTGTAAATTTTACAAAATTCGAGAATTATTTCATAATTTTTAAAATTTTTTAGATATCAATACCGACATTGGCTAGTACTAGTATAACATCGTACCAAGATCAAATTCGATACCTATATTCAAAACTTTTAATAAAATTTCAAATATTTTTGGGTTTAAGCTTATGTAAAAGGGTTACACTTACATGTAGAATTTATTTTTGATTTAGTTTTCTTTACTCAACCGCAATTTAATTTTAGAAATTGATTTTTATGTTATATGTATGAGAAGGGTGGGTTGTGCCTTTTCCCATTTCTTAGTTACATTCTTAGATGTACTTCAAAAGGACAAGCTTATAAGACAAGCCCACAAATCCGAGAAGACATGTTTATATGAGCTTTAAGCTAGACTTGTACTAAATTACTATTTGATTATTTTAAATTGCATTTTATTTGGACTTTGACGCTTTTAAAAAATCATGTTTTCAAAATAAATTAAAACTTCATTTGTAACTTTGGTTCTTAAGAGCTTAGATTAAATGAAGTAGTTTCAAATCAATTTATTTTCTTATCTTTCTTATTTTTCAGTGTATGTTCAATTAAATGATTAAATTGAATGGTGTATATGGAGGGGGAAGAGAGGGATTGTTTTTTAATCTTTAGGCTCCTTAGGAAATGTATAACCCACATTTTCTTTCAAATCAAAACTTATTAAGTCCAAACACTTAAATTAAAGGCTTCAATCCACTTACTCTTTAATCCATTTGTTCTTTAAACAGTTAGGCTCATTTCATTTTTATCTTTTCAAAAGTTCTTTTTAAACCTTTTAGCCTTATCAACTAAACCTAAATCTTTTAACGTTTTTACGCGTAAAAATCATCCAAGCCTCCTATGATTTGGTAAATTATCAATTAAATCCTTTTAGTTTCAAAACTATCATATAAGTCTTGAAGGTTTCAAATTACTTTCATTCGTTAGTCTCCCATTACTTTTATCTTACATAAACTAACAACATGTTCACGTGGCACATTTGGAGACAAGTGATATTGTCATATGGTGCTAAACTAATAGGTGAAAGCAATTTAAAATTTTAGGGATCTATTTAATAGTTTACCAAACCACAAGGACTTAAATAATTTTAAACTCAATTAATGAATTATTTTAATAATTAAAATAAAATTATTAGTTATTAAAGAAATATATACTATAAATATTTTAACTTTTTAATAAAATATTACATTAATTTTTTAATTCAAATAAATCACAAAATATGTTATATTTTATAATTTCAATATTTATGTTTTACATATATGTGAAAGTAACACAATTCAACATAGCATTTGAAGTGGCAGGGTGTTGTTGTTGTGTTGATTTGGTATCACTATTTTAACTCAAATAATTTAATAAATTCACATACAATTCCAATTCAAATCCAAATCAACTTAACGGCAGTGTACCGGTCTTAAGTAATCAAATATAGCACTTTTAAGACTCTGAATGTTGAACCCACAGAGAATATGTATTAGTGACTACTAAGGTAATTAGAACACAATTATCTAAGGAAACCAAGAACTCTTAAACTAAAGGGTTAACTTAACTAAAAACAACTAAAAAGCTTCTAACCTCACACTTGCATTCCAAGTTATTAAAGGATTACCAAATGATTAAATTACTAAGGACAAGGCTTTAAATGACTAAAGCAAGTTATGAAATGTTGGAATTTCTAATCCAAGTCCTTCATTAACTGAAGACAAAGCTATGGTTAAGTCAATGTCTTATCTCTAATCATCCTAAATTGATTTTTGATTATTTCATCAATTAATAGGCATTAGGCTTAAAGTTTACGAAATTCTAATCCTAAATTCCATTTAAGATTAGTACCCTCATGATAACCAAGGTCAATTTCTCGAATCCAAGGATTAAACCATGTTGTTTATAAATTTTTCTAATGATTTAGGTAGAGATTATCATATCCTAAACCATCTTTAAATATAATCTAAGCGGTAAACTCAAAATAAACATTAAAATCTCAGATAAACAAAGATTATCATCCAAACTTAAGATAAATACTCACTCTAGACATCCTAAAACCTGTCCAAAGTTTGAATTAAGCTCAAAACATCATATAAAAATAAGAAATTGGGATTTCATACAAGTAGAGCAAGTTCTTTCCATATATGTGAATAATGGAGTGAAATACAAGAGATTAAAGGTTTAGAAAGCACCAAATAATCCTTTAAAATGATAGACAACCTCAAATCAGGTGTATAAACCCCTTGGAATCCTTACACAAACCTGAAATTACAATATACAGTTTTGAAAAAAGAAAAATGAAAGAAAACCTAACTTAAGAAGAGAAAAGAGAAAACTAAGAGATTTGATCTGAAATCTCTCTAAATTTCGATGTTAACTATTGCAAATTTGATTCCTAGATATGTTAGGAGCAAGTGGACACAAGTTGGAGGCAAATGAAATAAGTGGGGAGCAATAATCAGCTGGAAAAGGCATGAATGCATACTTAAACGACGTTAACTAGACTTGAATGCCGCCGTTTTACTCCTAAAATTCAATGTTAAATGGCAGGCCAGTTGAGTAATATGGTAGGTTGAGTAAGGCATCATTTTACTCATGATTTCTGATTTTTCTTGCCTTTTCTCATATTTCTTCATGTTTTGGCTTCCAATATACAAATACATGAATGCAAATTATACTTAGACACTTTAAAATAGAGTTAGATTAATTAAACATTAATTTGGAATAAAATTGATATAAAATGATGATAAATTTCAAGCGTATCAGAGAGCAGTAGCAGTAAGTGCGAAGACAGCCAGCCGCAAGTGTTGAAGATTTTGTTGTAAAACTGTGTCTGCACCTTACAATGGTGGGGCACCGACTCACAACAACGTCGACTTACAATGGCGAGGCACCGACTCACAACATCACCTTACAATTAGTTGACATTAGTCTATCTTTAAAGCACAAATTCACTATTAATTTATGACTAACTCTTCAACAAGTGAACCGGTCGCAAAAAGTAATATAGTAGAGTGTTTTTAAGACTCCGAGTATTGATCCCACGAGGAAGTGTGTATGTGATTGTAAGTACTAGGTCAATCGGATTACAATTTTCTAGATAACTCTAAATTTATAGATGAAATTACAAAACTAACATAGAAAACCTAGAAAACTTCCAATCAATTTCCAAAGAGTTCAAGGTTGCTTTTCCTAATTTATTTAATTACAACTTTTTTGGTTAATGATTGAATTGATGAATCAGTGACGTTTAATCAAGGGTATCTTCTCTAAATCAAGACAGCGCTATGGTTAATACATTGACTTATCTCTATTGGCCATATCCTAAAGTTTGGTTATATCTCAAACTTAGGTAATAGGCTTAAAGCTTAGGAAGTATAATCCTAAATTTACTTAATTTAAGAGTAGAACTCTCATGATTAACTGGGTTTTTGGTTATTTCATTGATTTAAACCATATTATTTATTGATTTTTCTAATAACTTAAGTAGATATTGTCGAATCCTAGATTATTTCAAGACAAGTATTAAGCCTTCAATAAACAAAGATTAATTCACTAATCATGCATTTACAATCAATTACCATAATAAATCATCCATAAACATATTAACAAATAAGATAAACTGAACATTAACATTAAGTACAGAAATTAATCAAAGCTAACAAAATAATTAAGTTAAATAATATAAACTTTGGTTAATTCAAAATAACAACAATAATACACAAGATTAAGAGTTTAGATATCACCAAACAAGATTACCATATGATAATCTAGCTAAAAACCATGTGATTATGCCACTGGATCCACTAAAAACAACCTGTAAACTGAATTTACAAAGATTGAAACAAAATCTAACCTAAAACTAAGCTTAATCTGAGAAACAACTAAAGAAATGAGTTTTTGATCCTAAGCTACTTGGTTTTTGAAGCTCTGAGACGTCCGTTATTTATAGGAGAGCAGCAGCAGCAAATGGGGAGACAACCAGTTGCAGTTGTTGAAGATTCTGCTACAAAATTGTGTTTACACATTACAACGACGGGGCATCGATGCATAACAACAACGTTGAAGGATGAACAAGCCATCGTTAATAGTCTATTTTTGACTTCTTCAATGGTGGACTGTAGATCTATCAACGATTAGGCCACCGTTGATGGTCCAGACTTAGACTATTCTACTTCCTTTTTGCTTAATTCTCCAATTCTTCACATCAATCTGTAATTTAAACATTTCTAAAAATAAATTAAACATTTAAGCATATAAATAAGGGTAAATTCATAAACTGTTTAAAAACTTTCACATTTTTATTTAATAATTTACTTAATTAACTAATTAATGAAATATGTGAGCAACTTGGTTGAGAAGTAACTCAATCTTTTGATGCGAACGCGAATATTTTGTCGTGAAAAACCTCCAGTTACTCAATTGAGTTACATCAAATCAATAAGCAATTAACACCACTTATAACTTCAACCTTATATACGCGCGCGCGCGCACACACACACACTCACTCTCTCTCTCATACACACACACACACACACACATTGTTTTATTTTTTTTCTTTTTCTTATTTTTATTTTCTTTTTCTCTTTTTCTTTCTTTTCCTTTTTTATATACATATATATATAAGATTAGAAATTAGTGGAGTGAATTCTACTCACTTATTTAATTAACTAATTTATTTATTTATTCTAATGATAAAAGTGATTTAAAAGAAGCCACAAAATTGCTCACAAAGTTGCATTTTATATGTTGAATATTATTCTAATCATCAAGTATCCGTTAACCAAATTATGAAATGAGTTAAAAGCACTTAGTCATTAATAATAAAAATAAATCATATAACATTTTAATTTGTCAAAATAATTAAATTTAAAAAAAATATGGACAATAATAAGCATCAAAATTGAAAAGTTTTCCACAAATTAGAGAATATTAAAAGAAAATTGATAAATTGATATACTATAGGACAATAAATACTTAAATGTGCTTATCTAACATATCCTTCCCCCACACTTAAATTAAACATTGTTCCCAATGTTCTTAAATCAATAAATAAAAATAAAATGTGAGAGAAAGGAAACGAATAAACCTGGAGAAAAATGCGATCGTGAAAGCTTTTCGTTGATGTGAATTGCAATTATCTGAAAATCAAGGACAAAATATTAAAGCACCAGAAACAAAATAAAACACAATAAACCAAACACACCAGGAGCATGCAAAAAGCACACCATTTTATTGAAAGCATATGAAATCCTACTTCTACGGTTAGGTTGCCTCCCAACAAAAGCTTATTTAAGGTCTTTTAGCTGGACATTAATGTTAGGAAATTTTCAACCTAAGCTTAGGTCTAACACCTAACTTCTCATCCTTCGAATAATGACAACTCAATTTTGGAAGGGTTCTTATACCAATTAGAAAGGTCCTGACTTCATAAGTCTCACCCTTTTCAAAGCATTTTTGGAAAAGGCTAGGTAAATAACTCTCGCTCGCGAATCAAAAGCTGAAATTCTTATGAAATTTAAGAACTCATATACTATCTTGGACTCTTTATCTATCTTATTTTCAATGACCCAAAAATGATGCTCACAGTCAATAGTGTCAAAAATTGGGTTACCTAAAGTTGATACTAGCTCACCACTTTCATTTGCTAGCTCAATTGACTCTACATGATCAATTTCCCTAATTGATTCTAAAATTTGCTCCACGGTTCTGTGATCATGCTTAGGCTGAGAAGGATTTTCTAAATGTGAAATGAATGTAGTCTTATTAAGCCAAGAATAATCAAGATAATCCATCCAATTAGAGGCACACTCATCTATACACTCAAGATACTATTGATTAGGTCAATGAGAAGGTTGTTCAAAACAAGCTGGATTAAACCAAGAGTAATAAGGGTGATCCTCATATTCAGGGGTATAGGTTTCATTAAAATATTTGAATTAATTTATCCAACTATTGCTTGAGTTAACTTTAACTTCAAGCTCATACCATTAGTAATCATACCAATGGTCTTATTGCCTCCACATCTTCTTAATAACTTAAATAAGCTATCAAAAGATGTCCCAATACACAAACAAAGAGGAAAACAAAAACAAAATAAAGAAAGAAACTGAAAAATGAAACATCAAACAAACACAGAACAAAATAAAGAAAACAATACAAATAAAACAATCTTTAGACTAACTGACACGGATATATTCCTAATATTACAATTACACTTCCCTAAAAATGGTACAAAAAACTTGATTGTAGTCACCAAATTAGCTGACATTAGTCTATCTTTTAACTCACAAATTCATTATTAATTTAAGATCAACTCTTTGACAAGTGCACCAGCCATAACAAGTAATATAATGGAGTGTTTTTAAGAATTCGAGTATCAATCTCACGAGGAAGGGTGTATATGATTGTAAGTATTAGGTCAATCATATTAAAATTATCTAGAGAACTCTCAATTTATAGATAAAATTACAAAACTAACCTAGAAAGCCTATAAAACTTTCAATCAATTGCAAAAGAGTTCAAGGTTGCTTTTCCTAATTTATTTAGTTACAACTTTGGTGGTTGATGATTTAATTGATGGATCAGTGACATTTAATCTAGGGTATCTTCTTTAAATTAAGACAACGCTATGGTTAAGACACTGACTTATCTCTATTGGTCCTATCATAAAGTTTAGTTATGCCTCAGACTTAATTAATAGGTTTAAAACTTAGGAAGTCTAATCCTAAATTTCTCTAATTTAAGACTAGCATCCTCAAAATTAACTGAATCTTTGGTTATTTTACTGATTTAGACTACGTTGTTTATTGATTTTTCTAACAACCTAGGTAGATATTTCAGATCCTAGATTATTTGAAGGCAATATCCTAAGTGATCAGTTCAGGACAAGCATTAAGTATTCAATAAAAAAAGATTAATTCACTAATTATACATTAACAATTACTTACCACAATAAATCATCCATAAGCATATTAACATCTTTGCTAAATTGAACATGAACATTAAGCAAAGAAATTAATTAAAGCTAACAAAAAAAATAACTTAAACAACATAAACTTTGGTTAATTCATAAAAACAACAATAATACATAAGATTAAGAGTTTAGATATCACCAGACAAGATTACCAGATGATAATCTAGCTTAAAACCACGTGATTATACTGCTGGATCCACTAAAAAAACCTGCAAACTGAATTTACATGGATTGAAATAAAATCTAACCTAAAACTAAGCTTAATTTGAAAAATAACTAAAGAAACAAGTATTCGATCATAAGCTACTTGGTTTTTAAAGCTCTGAGACATCCTTTATTTATAGGAGAGTAGTAGCAGCAAATGGGGAGACAAACAGTCATAATTGATGAAGATTCTACTGCAAAACCATGTTTGCGCCTTACAATGGAAGGGCACCGACACCTAATGGTACCGTTGAAGGATGGATATGCCATTGTTAATAGTCTATTTTTGGCTTCTTCAATATAGACTGTGGATCCATCAATAATGGGCTGTTTGGCTACCATTGATGGTCTATACTTGGACTATTTTGCTTCCTTTTTACTCATTTCTCCAATTCTTGGCATCAGTATGTAATTTAAACATTTCTAAAAACTGATGATCAAGTTCAAATCAAGTATTGCAACACCAATGAGCAAGTGACAAATATCTTTACAAAATATCTCCCTTAAGTTAAACATGTTTATTTTAGATCAAGATTTGGAATGTGTAATTTTGAATCGAGGGGGAGCGTTGAAAATGTGGTTAAAAAATGAGTCTATCTTTAGGGATTTGTCCTATAATTGTGTTTGTTAGTCATATCCCTAATTTTTAGCATTGTTAGTTTTAGTTATTAATTATGCCCACCAATTGTTTAAGAAAACGATTGTTAGATATGAGTTACTAATTTTCTAATTCTAGCTGAGTATTTTTAGCTTTTTCAATTGTAGTTAATCCTATATAAAGGCACCTTTAGTTCTAAATAATAACACATCCATAATATTATTGTTTTTTTTTCCATTTTGTTCTCATCCCTTCTTGATATACAATTTTCATATTATTGTAGTATTTTTGTTTTATCTACTTCCCCTTTCATTTGATATTTGTTGCATAGGTCTTTTAAGTTCCCTATCACTAGCGGCATCGTTATTAGACTTGGATAACTTAGAAAGCAACCGTTGTTAAAACCAATCACTAGCATGGATCCTACTTGTTGCCATGAATTTGCAACCCTTGTATTACATAAATTCAAGCCCCTCCTTATTGATTCTTAAAACTTATTAATAAAGGGTTTTGAAAGAAATATGATTATCAACTATAAAATGTTTTCCATAGAAGAAGTAAAACCATATAGTCCCTACAAGAAAAATTAGCAATCATGCATCAATTTAGACGTTGGATAGATGCATAGTAAGAGTAGGAAATTAAGCACGAGGCATCAATACATTGTTATCAATTGAATGTGCAGAAGTACTGACACCTTTGTCATTATATCCTTTAGTATCAATCTTTGCTCTACCCAATATACATGAATCTTAAGCTCTTTAGCTTTCTTGCTATCTCAATCTTGGTCTCAAGAGTTAGTGCTATTCAATTCTATTATCAAGTCTTTTCAATGCATATCCTATATGGACATGACTTTATTTATAGCAACTAGTAGGAACAATTTTCAAACTAATTATTTTTCTCTTCCTATTCTCTTTTCCACTAACATGGACATGAAATCTCGCATTTTAGTGGTTAATTGGACATTGAAGGCATCTTAGATTGGTTAGTAAATATGGAATAGTTCTTTGACTATCTAAAATTTCAGTGGATAAGAAGGTTAAACTAGTGGCATACAGACTAAAGGGAGGAGCTTTGGTATGGTGGAAATAGTTAAAGGAGATTAAAAGGAGAGAGAAGAAATCCAAGCTTAAAATCAAGTAAGGGGCTAAATATGAAAAATAGGGCAAATTTAGGTGAATTGCTTTGTTTTTACCACTAATGAG
>JAOXYD010082450.1:0-12282 GCA_028565735.1 Pinacopodium congolense
ATTTTATAAAATTTACAAATTAATTTATAATTTAAAATAATTATCCGAAACGGTACCGGTATTAACCAGTACCGGTATTAATCGGTACCGGTACAGTACCGTTTTCAGGACCAATTCGATATCGGTACCAGTACGATATTTAAAACACTGTATTTCCCGTGACGAGTACTTTCTGTAATCTGATATTACATATTTTAAAAGTTGTCTCATTTTAAAATTGAGATTGTTAGGTATTAAACCGCTTTTTAATTGAAGAAGCAATGCGGGATTGGCGCCTAATATTTGAAACGAGAGACAAGGAGCATCTTTTTTATATACTACATAAAACCCAGTAAATAATACAATTCAACATAGGAGGACAAGAAGTAGAACAAGAAGAAATAGAAAAAGATCATTGATTGAATATATATATATATATATAATATGCAGGGGTTAGATGGAAAGCGGACTTGTTTGAGAAAAGCGGATGAGTGGGTCTCATGAACTTGGTCATCGGAGACTTCGTAGACCACGCAAAAAGCTTTTAAAACCAAATCGGTCAAGAGTTACCAAAATAAAGGAGACTTTAGATGGAAGTGTAGAAGTATAAAAAGTTATGCTCTTACGGTCTTTGAATGGGAAATGGGCCATGGTCAGGCTGATGTGAGGATCAATTTCCGAAAGTCCCATCACCAAATGAAGAACATTCGGGTTCCCCTACAACGATGGGTAAATAGACAAGGACCTTCGTAATGAGAATTCAAACACTTGTCACCGTCTTCTTTTGTTTTACTTTTGGAAAATTAGCAACCGGAAAAGGCTACAGCTGAGATGGCGCCAGCTTCCCTTTGTCCACATCAGCAGCTATCAACGCCTTGTTTGTTTTTGTTTTGGTTTTCAGTTTTAATTTTTAATTTTAATTTTTTAAATATAATAAAAATACAAAAATTAATAATAAAGTATGTCTTTTCTACAAAAGAATAATATAGATAAATTTTCATAAATTTTAAGGTGTACAAATGACGGAGTTTTCATTATTTTTGTAATATAATATGTGATTGGTATGTTGAGACCTTTAGTGGGCATTAATATCTAAGGACATCCTTGTTTCTTGTTTAACTTCTTCCAAAAAATTATATTCACATTTGACGTCTATACACTTCAATTTTAGAAAGTAAAATAGTAGCATGAAAATTAATAAGATAAATTTAAGTGATTTTATCTCTATGGTTTGAATTATTATAAAAGAGGTTTCTATGATCCAAAGGAGATTTTCAAATTTTTAAATTTTCGAATTGCAGTCCTCTTGGTGATTAGCCTTTCGATCAAGCTCTTTTGTAATGTTATTTTCGTGAAAAATAATTTCAATAGAAAATTATTTCAATTGATTGTGTTAAAAAGAGATTAAAGAGTAATAATATTATTTTTATTAACATGAAAAGATACATTCGTTTAGTAGATTTATTTCATTTTTAATTGGAAATACTTGCCTTATAAAGCCACATTATGTAACAATGATATAGCATGAAAATTTATTATTAATAATTTTAATAGAAGATTGATGGAGGGAATTTAATTCCAGAGCTGTTTAATATTAAGTTCATCAAAAGGACTTCTTCAGTAATGTCTATGGGCAATGACAAACTGGTGGGCGTAAAGCGTCCCGGTGGTCTTGTTCAACACGGTTCAATGGATTAATGCATTTCAACAAGGCAAGCTCTAATTGTACATAAAATGAGTCACATTTTTTTTAATGTTATTTCGACCGGTGGATGTAAATGAACTGTCAGTTGAGGAAATCAACATTATTCAAGACCGGACGTCCGTTAAGGATGATGCGGCACATTCCCCAACACAAAAGATTCTGGTTGGTGTATGGAAACTGCTGTCATGTCTCTTTCATCTTTTGTTTTTTTGTTTTTAATGCTCGTTGTCGTATCAAAAAGTATCTTTACTCTTTAGCTTCTATTGTATGTAAAAATTTAAAAATTAAAAAAATTATTAATAGTAACGTTTTTATTTATGTTTAAAATTTTAAGATTATTTTTAAATATTTTAAAAATATTTTTAAACGTTTTTAAAATATTAAAATTTAACTTAAATATTTTAAAATATTATAATATAACTTTAATATTAATAAAAATTTTAAAGTTCAAATGATATTTTTTACATTTTAAGAAAAGAAAATATTACAAGCCAAGCTAATTAAAACATAGAATTTTATCTTGAGATAGGTTAGACTCGATTGGAAACAACGTAGACTCATTAAATTTGATAATTGGTTCATATTAATCGATCTTATAAATTAAGGGGTCATTTGATATTGTTGTTAATTGTGATTTTTAATTATAATTTTTTATATATTTGTATTAATTTTTGTGTATTGTCCTTAATTTGTGATGTATTAGTGTGTTGTCTTTTTTAATTTTTATATTTAATAAAAAAAACTTAAATACAAAATCACATCTATATCAAACAAGCCCTAAATAAAGCAATTTCATACATTACATGTCCAGAATAAATGCATATATATCTGTCTATTTATTGAATGAAAAGAACATGGCACAATTAATACTACAGATTAAGGGGCGGAATAGTTACTAAGAGTAAGTTCATCTCCCAATTGTCTAGCATTCATCACTTGCGTGCGTTATACATTATTTACATTCATGTAAAAATAAAGATGTAAATCATTTGATTAGGTTGCGTTTCACTAATTCTTTTAGCTGCTCTATTTTGGAGGACAGTAAACAAGCAATATTGAGATACTGCGGCATTGATGTTCAAATCTACCAAACATAAAAGTCTCAAAATTATTTGGTTAGTTGCATGGGAGTATTTCGTTCTGTGCGAAAGGTCATATCACTGTTTTGAACGACTGATGTTTGTGTAATTCTTGTTGGTAGGACAAGTGGAGCTGGGTCGGAACTCAAATCGAATAGAATTTATAGAGAATATAGTATTTTATGGATAACAAAAATTAAAAAAAAAACACAATAGAGTCAATCTTGCATCAATTTAAAATAAAAAACTTTATCGTATTTGTAAATTATACATATATTTAAGAGTTTGTTTAATACTAATTGAAATTTTGGTTACAAGTTACAAAAAAAAAAAGCTACTTTTTGCATTCTGTATGAGAATTTTAGTTGGCATGGCTACAATTTGTTAACTATTATACCAACTACCAAATTGACTGGGCAGGTAGACGAAAACCCAACATTTGTTTGGAATTTGGTACTAGATTTTCCATTCTAAGTCAGAAAAGACCTCGTCATAACTTTTGACTAAAATACATAGGAAATGCGCGGGTATATATATATATATAATATACATATCTTATATTAAAAGCAAACAAAGTATCGAGATTCAAAACACCAAAATTAAAATCAAGACTCAAATATCAAGAAACACACTTTTTGACTCGTATTAAAAAAGGAGAGGGACTTAACTTTTTAGTTTTTGGTTTGGTCAAGAAAAAAAAAAGAAGAAAATTTTCACTTTAGGAGTCAATTTTTCTTTTTAAATCAGATATTTGTTGGCATGCTACATGTTGACAGCTGAATTTTTCGGCCTGGTTGTCGACTTGGCCTTGGTTTTCAATTTCAAATTGACGGAAATTTGCTGCAACAAGCCAAACCAGCCTCCAGTTTTAATTAAAGTGTCATATCTTTATATAAGAATTGAAAATAAAATTGTAATTTTAATGCAATAAAATTATATCAAATTGAGGTGCCAAATATCAAATGTAATTATATATATAATATTAGCAAAAAAGAATAGTCGGTCTCAATTATATTTATCAATTCAATTCTTAGGCTACTAACCAACGTGTAAAGTAAATTCTTCGGTTAGGTTCCAGTTGGTTATTATATCACTTATTTCAGAAATCCTAATGAGTAAAAGGGCAAGGAATTAAGATGACGTTGGATTGTTCAGACTTGTGCTTAATCAACTGAATGAAAAATATTCTAATTTATGCTTTCATATGAATTAATAATTTTAAAAATCTTATCTGTTATATTTGTATTTGTCACTATATGGTGACAAGAGAATTTTCAGATAAATTAAATTAGCCTACTTATGCACAAAGCAAGATAATAGGTAATATAATAATCTTCTTACGGATCTCACTCTGTTCTTACGCCCTTGGCGAAATAGTAGTTTGCTATTGGCCACATTCAGTAAAATATAATTATTCAGGATTTGTTTAGTTGCATTTCTGATTGAGTTTTTAGTTTTTGTTTCTCATTTTTTAATATATAAATTAAAAAATAGTATAAAAAATACATTAATACAGTATAAAAATAAAAAAATAACACAAAAACTTAAATATATATATAAAACCAATGCAATAACATAAAAATTATAACAAAAAAAATAAAAACTGTCAACCCAACTAACAAATCCTAACTAAACATGTCCGTAGTTACTAAATCCTAACAAATCTTTTTATCTGTTATCTCTATATAAATTAGCAATTTCTTTTGTTTTTGTTTTTGTTTTTTTTGTTCTTGGGTATGTATTTTAATTCTGGAACAGCCAATGCAAAGTGCAACCACGTGGATTACAACTAGAAAAGAGATTCTAACATCGGATCAATATATTTAATAAAATAAAACAATATTCTAGTACTAATTCACGTGAGTTTAACCTGACAACGAAGGAAATGTTAATTGTATTGATGAAAAATGGAGTCTGTAACCATAGAAATGTTAATTATATTGATGAAAAATGGAGCCTGTAACCATAGGATTAGCAAGATATTTAATAGAATAATACCTTATTACCACAAAAATAGACAAAAACAATAACTATTACTATCGTACTAATTCAAAAGTTTTGAATTTTGTACCGATATCGGTCGGTACTAATAATACTAGTGATAGCGGATGAAATCAAGTATGAAATTCCTTAATTCGTACTGGATTCAAATACCGTTCAGTACTAGCTGTACTGGCCGGTATTAATGGTACAAGAAAAAAATAATTAAAAATTTTTTTTAAATTTTTTTAAAAAATTGTGTATTTTGAACTTTTTATATTTAAAGTTAAGTTAAAAATTATACAAAATTATATATTTATAGAGTATTTTTTAAATTTTATAAAATTTAAGAATTAATTTATAATTTTAAAAAATTATCTAAAACAGTACTGATATTAACCAGTATCAGTACAATATTATTTTAAAGGTCAATTTAATACGGTACAATATTTAATACACTTATTCAAATGATTTTATTAATGCAACAGCATATAATTACGAGGGTGAGAGGGACTCAAATAGTTTTATTAATGCAACAAAATAAAATCACGAGAGTGAGAGGGGTTCAAATGGTTTTATTAATGCAATTCGTTGGAGAGAGACTCGTTTTATATAAAGAAAAAAAATATATAATATTTTATCAGTGGTATTTCATAACTATTTTTATATGAGGTAAAAATTATTTTTAATTATTTAATTATTGTTTTACATTTTATATGAAAATTATTATAAAAAATTACCAATAAAATAACATGTCGTAAAGCTCCTATATAAATAAAGTATTTTTGTAAGTGATAAGGGAACTTTCGTTAGCGCATGGTGGAGTTTCTTGATTTGATTTTTAATTTTGTTTTTAAAATATAAAAATAATAAAATAATAAAATAAAAATAAAGCGGTCAATCAAACATTCTTTAAACTTTATACATTGGCCCATATTAAAAAGAATCTATGTTTTCACCTATTTAACCAGATCTTTTATTGAGCTTTTTTTATTAACTCAATCAAATTTAGTTTGTTTAATCTTTAATCATTAAAAATTATAATTAATCTAAATATCCATAAATAAAAATCTCTAACACCTTTTGCATTAATTAAAAAAAAATCAGTTCGTGGGCTTCTATGATTTCAATGTGAAGAGTCACCAATCGAAAGCTCTAGCTTCGTTCATATACAAGGTTTTGTCTACTATTCTTGGTTGATCTTTTAGGCTTCTTTAGTTAGGTTTTATTTTTTAATTTTAGTTTCTTTTTTTAAAATATAAAAATGATTAAAAAAATATTAATATAATATATAAATTAAAAAAATACAATAATTAATACAAAAAGACAACAATCACAACAAAAAATTATAATTCACATCCTAACTAAACAACTCCTTAAAAAATTCATTTGCATGTTAGGCTTGTTTCGTTCCAAGTGTAACGATAATTATTTTTTATCTTTCATTTCACAATACTTAATTGGTTTCCTTAAATATTTTTAATCAATACTTAAATTCGTTTCCTTAAAAAAAATTTATTAACTTGCTGTTGTTGCTTGGAAATGAGTTTTCAAAGATGTCTAAAGTGGTTGAAAACAGTAAAATATTGGTGAGAGCAGAGGAAGAGGAAGAGAAGAAAAGAGAGAAGTCGACCATATTGCAGCTGACTTTGTGAGTTTCAAATATTTAAAAATAATTCAAGAAATTAATGAATTTAACAATATTAGAGTTAAAGTTCAATTTTAACGTTTTACATTAAAATATTTTTAAAATATTATATTTTAAAATATTGAAATGTGACTTAAATTTAAATTTAATCTTTTTTTAATCTTTTTCTATATTGCTCTTACATGCTCAAAGGATTATACATATCCAATACCTGAAAAAGTCTTTTTTGTTATCTAGGATTAGTTGGCAGACTATTAATCAACCAAAAGTTTTTGTTTCCATTATTGCCAAATTTGTATGTGGATAGAGATTACAGAATCTATGTCGGTAGCCTTCTATGCCCTGTTGAATAAGTAGATAAAATTATCTATATATATATATATATATCATACACAAACGAGACCATTTAGTATTTTTAACCATCAAAGATTGTCGAGAGTCATCATACGTGGGTTTCGTAATTTTTTACTTGTATATATTATTTAATATTCACAAATAAAATTATTACACGTTAAAATATATATATAATTAAAGTAAATTATATAAAATAAAATAAATAATTTATTTTTTTAAAATTGTAAATTAAAATATAATGTCTTTCAACTGTATATAAATACTTACTTGAATAGGTTTAAGTTCTCTCCCGATTTAATTATCTAAAAATCCTTTATTAATATCATAGTTAAGTTGGTGATATTAAATAAATGGAAATTTATGACTTTGGATCGAATAAATAAATTTTCATGAATGATTCAAATGACTTTGCGATAAAGATTGATGAATAAATATTCATAAATTTGGGTTAGATAAATATGCTAGTTAGTCAAATAAATGTAGCTCATTTCATAATTTTATATTGGAAATCAGTAGAATTTGTTAAAACTTCTAAATCTATAAAAAGAGCCTCCCCTTCTTTTTAGAATTTATTCTAAACATATCTTTCATTAGACAAAAGTATTTCTCTCTTTTCGTAGTATTTCACTTGTATTCCTAAAAATAGTAGAATATCAATTTAATAGTGTTTGAGGAAGTAGGCATAATTGGCTGAACCTTGTTAAATTCTAATGTTTTTTTATCTATTTAATAGCTATTGTTGGGTATAGTTGTAATGAATTATTGTGCTGTTAAATTATATAACTAGGAAAATTCTGTCTAGAAAATTGAATTTTAAGTAGGACCGTTTGTGACTCCTTCAGTCTTTTCTGAGAATTTACTTTGTGTGATTTTTTAGTACAATCATTTACGCTCTATTCACCTAAGCAATAGTGCTCAAGGTGAATTTGTTATTTTTGGTGAAATCAACCCGAGTTTCACAACAATTGGTATCAGAGTCAAGGTTTTTTCTTAGTATGCTCTGTGGATGCAACATAGTCTGATCTTTCACATCAGAAAAGAATTTTCCTTAGGTTATTAGCATTCCACATTGATAGCTATTGAATAGAAATTGTAGCAGAGATGACAGAAATCAAAGATACGATTGCACCAACTACGTCGATAGCTTCTACTTCGTCTATTCTAGCAAAGACTGCTGTGACAAATGCAAGATTTGCGATGGAGATCTTTGATGGTACGGGTCATTTTGGTATGTGGCAGAGTGAGGTTCAAGTTGCTCTTTTCAGCAAGGTCTTGATATTGCTATTGAAGAAAAGAAACCAGATGATGGTGAGGAGAAAGATTGGAAGACTATAAATCGTTTAGCATGTGGTACAATTCGATCGTGTCTTTCTAGAGAGCAAAAGTATGCTTACTCGAAAGAAACTTCTACATCTAAATTGTAGAACTCGTTAGAAGAGAAATTCCTGGAGAAAAGTAGTCAGAATAAGCTCCATATGAAGAAGAGACTGTTTTCATTTCTCTTATGTTGTGGCTACACTATCAATGCTGCAAATGGAGTAATGAAAGTCATCTCTGGTGTACTTGTGATAATAAAAGGAATTCTACAAAATAATAACCTATATTATTACCAAGGTAATGCAGTTATTGGAACAACAGCAACAGCTTCTAATGATGATCAAAAATAAGAAATAGTTAAGTTGCGGCATATGCGCTTGGGACATGCAGGTAAAAAATCCTTGAAGATATTAGTAAATCAAGGATTGTTGAAAGGAGTTCGAGTTTGCAAATTAGACTTTTGTGAACATTGTATCAAAGAAAAGCAGACAAGAGTAAAATTCAACATTGCAATCCATGATACGAAGGGTATTTTGGATTATATTCACTTTGATGTGTGGGGACCTTCCAAAACAGCTTCTTTGGCAGGAAAACACTATTATGTTATCTTTGTTGATGATTTTTCTCGAAGAGTATGGGTGTATATTATAAAGACTAAGGATGAAGTGTTGGGAGCTTTCCTCAAATGGAAGAAAATGATGGAAACTCCAAACAGGAAGAAGGATCAAGCGCCTTCGTACAGATAATGGTGGAGAGTACATGAGTGATCCATTTTCAAAAGTATGCGAAGATGAAGGTATTGTCAGACACTTCACTATCAGGAATAAACCACAACAAAATAGGGTGGCAAAACGTATGAACCAAACATTGTTGGAGAAAGTTCGGTGTATGTTGTCCAATGCTGGGTTAGACAGAAAATTTTGGGCTGAGGCTATTACATATGCTTGTCATCTCATTAATCGCCTTCCATCAATTTCTATTGATGGTAAAACTCCTATGGAAAAATGATTTGGAAAACCTACTACTGATTATGAGTCCTTACATATGTTTAGTTCCACTGTATACTATCATGTTAAGGAGTCAAAGTTGGATCCACGTGTAAAGAAAGCAATTTTCCTGGGGATCACTTCTGGTGTGAAAGGATATCGTCTTTAATCCCTAAAGTCAAAGAAAATAATCTTCAGCAGGGATGTTACCTTTGACGAATCTACCATGTTAAGAAAGGTGACAACTGAAAATGTTAAGCAGACAGATGGTACTCCAAAATAGATGGAGTTTGAAGGAAGAATTGTTACCTCAGTAAATGATGAGACAGATGTCGAAACTCCTATGGTAGAAGAGGAACCAGATGAAGAAGATGTTCTAACCCAAGAACCTCCATAACAACAATTACCAATTGCATTGAGAAAGCCAATAAAGAACATTCAAGTACCTGCTCGTTATGTTAATATGGTGGGTTATGCATCTCTAATTGAAATTGATGACATCCCTACTACTTATAAGGAAGTAGTCCAAAGTTCAGAAGAAGATAAGTGTAGGATAGCCATGAATGAAGAAATATATTCCCTTCATAATAATCAGACATGGAAGCTGGCTAGTCTCCCAAAGGGAAAGAAGGCAATTGGATGAAAATGGGTATATGCAAAGAAATTTGGATTTCCTAATAAAGATAATGTTCGCTACAAAGTAAGGTTGGTGGTCAAAGGCTATGCTCAGACAGAGGGAATTGATTATAATGAAGTTTTCTCTCCAGTCTTCAAACATTCCTCCATTCAAATTTTATTGGCTGTGGTAGCACAGTTTGATATGGAACTAGTTCAATTGGATGTAAAAACTGCGTTTTTACATGGAGACCTAGAGGAGGAGATCTATATGACTCAGCCTGAAGGTTTTAAAGTTGTTGAAAAAGAGAGTATGGTGTGCAAGCTTGAAAAATCATTGTATGGGTTGAAACAATCTTCGAGGCAGTGGTACAAGCGATTTGACAAGTTTATGATGGGAAAAAAGCACACAAGAAACAAGTACGATTACTGTGCATATTTTTTCAAGTTACAAGATGAATCTTACATCTATCTTCTCCTGTATGTTGATGATATGCTAATAGCGTCAAAAAATCAAAGAGAAATTGAGATTGAATCAGGAGTTTGAAATGAAGGATCTGGGAGAAGCTAAGAAAATTCTTGGCATGGAGATAAGTAGAGACAGAAAGTTAGGGAGATTATGCTTGACTCAAAAGCAATATTTGAAACAGGTACTACAACGTTTTGGCATGAATGAAAAGTCAAAACCTGTTAGTACTTCACTCGTTCTTCATATGAAGCTCAGTGTATCCTTATCTCCAAAGACAGATGCAGAACAAGATTACATGACTAAAGTACCATATGCAAATGCGGTTAGTAGCTTGATGTATGTGATGGTGTGTACAAGGCCCGATATTTCACAAGCAATTAGGGTTGTGAGTAGGTATATGCATGATCCAGGCAAGGAGTATTGGCAAGCTGTAAAATAGATTCTACGGTGCATTTTGAACATCGTAGATGTTGGATATTGTGATTCCGACTATGCAGGTGATTTAAATAAACGTCGATCAACTACTGGCTACATGTTTACTTTTGCAAAGGCACCGGTCAGTTGGAGGTCTGCCTTACAGTCAACAGTTGCTTTATCGACTACGGAAACAGAATATATGGCAGCTACAGAGGCTGTGAAGGAGACATTTTGGCTTCAAGGGTTGCTTGATGAATTGGGAATTAAACATAAGCATGTCAAAGTACATTGTGATAGTCAGAATGCCATTCATTTAGCAAAGAACCAAGTTCATCATGCGAGGACGAAACATATCGATGTTCGTTATCACTTTGCATGAGAGGTCTTGGAAGAAGGTGGAATTACAATCCAAAAGATTAAGACTACTGAGAATCCAGTTGATATGTTGACAAAGGTGATGACTGCGGTCAAGTTTCAACATTGTTTGGACTTGATTAATATTTCTAAAAATTAAAAATGGGCGTTGTAAAGCGCATTTAAAGATACTATTAAAGATGAGTTTTGTTAGAGTTTTGAAAAAGTGGAATTCGCTAAAGTGGAGATTTGTTAAGTTAGTCAAATATAGGTGGCTCATTCCATAATCCCATATTGGAAATGAGTAACTTTTATTAAGGCTTCTAAACCTATAAAAGGAGCCTCTCCTCCTCCTCAGAATGCATTCCAAAACTTATGGGATGTTTAGTTAGGTTGTGTATTGTAGTTTTGTGTTGTGGTTGTTGTATTTTTGTATTGGTAATTGTGTTTTCTTTATCGATTTCTGTGCTATATTAGTGTGTTTTCTTTATCGATTTTTGTGTTTAGAAAAACAGAAAACCAAAACTAAAAACAAAAGCTAAAGTAAACAATGCCTAATCTTTTATTAGACAAAAGTATTTATCTCATTTTATAGTATTTCATTTGTATTTTTAAAATAGTGAAATATTAATTTAGTAATGTTCGAGAAAATAGGCATAATTGACCGAACCTCGTTAAATTTTAATATTTTTTATTTATTTATTTAATAACTTGCCAATGCTCCAAAAGTAGCCTCCCCTCCTCCTTAGAATGCATTCCAAAACTTAGTCTACTTCCACGAACACTACTAAATTGATATTTTACTATTTTAAGAATACAAGTAAAATACTACAAAAGGAGATAAATACTTTTATCTAATGAAAGACTAAATTTTGAAATGCATTATAAGGAGGTGGAGAGGCGTTTTTTATAGGTTTAAAAGCCTTAACAAAAGCTACTCATTTTCAATATAAAATTATGGAATGAGTCACGACTAACTTAACAAAAACATTCCCAAATCTACCCTATCAGATCCAATCACATCTAAAACACAGAGGATCTTCTCATTTATTGCCTTGACTGCCCTTGGAAGGTTGCAGGCTTTAAGAAATCAAGCAACTTCCTTAGAATTCCCTCCAGTTTTGGTTTACGTATGGATTTCTCTGGGACACCACCACCAGAATAAGAAACTGGCACATCAATTTCCCTCATTTCCTTCTTCAAAAGCTCAACATCACACCGACTCAACCTGGTAATCCTCCGAAAAGCCCTGATTTTAAGAGCGTCAGCCAAGTTCTGTCTCAAAGTTGTTTTCTCATCCATAGTCTTAAATTTGGTAAGTTCCACGGATATAAAAGCATTATCTCCATTAGCAGCACCATTAGCCTTGATTTTCTTCT
>JAOXYD010082461.1:0-12282 GCA_028565735.1 Pinacopodium congolense
GACACTTCTAACTCTGGATGGAGAAATCACCCAAAATTTTCTTGATGAGACAATCATAATACATACCAACCCCCAACCTAGACAATCCAACAAAGAGCTCCACCACCAAGATTTAGACAAACCCACCTCCTCCTGCAAAATCAAGTTTAGAGGAGATAATGTTTAAATTTATGAAAGGTAATAAGTCTCGATTGCAAAATCATGAGGTAGCCATTAAGAATTTAGAGATTTAAGTTGACTAAATTGCTCAAATTTTATAAGAAAGGCTTCTTGATAAACTCCTAAGTACCATTGAAGCCAACCCAATAGAGCAAAGGCTATTATCTTGAGAAGTGGTAAGAAAGTAGAGAGCCGAGAAGTAGGAAAGAAGAATGATGCAGAAAATGATGAGACAATGGAGGAAGCGATAAAGAAGAAAGAAAAAGTCAAGGAAGTGGTAGTTGAAACTTAAGATCAAATCCAACCACGTGTTCCTTATCCACAAAGGTTAAAGAACGCATAATTGGATAAGCAATTTGAGAAGTTTGTTAAAGTGTTCAAGAAATTACATATTAACAGCCCATTTGTAGAACCCATAACACAAATGCAAAGCTATGCAAAATTTTAAAGGAAATTTTGTCAAATAAGAGAAAGTTAAATAAGTTTGAAACTGTCAAGCTCAATGAAGAATGTTCTACAATCTTGTTAAGGAAATTTCCACCTAAGCTAAAGGACCATGATAGTTTTACTATTCCTTGTGCCATAGGTAGTTTGCAAATAGAAATAGCACTTATGGATCTTGGTGCTAGTATTAATTTGATACCCTTCTCTATTTTCGAGAAATTATGATTGGATGAACCAAAGTCCACAACAGTTTCATTGTAATTGGCAGATCGTTCAATAACTTATCCATGTAGGATTATTGAGAATGTCTTAGTTAAGGTTGATAAGTTTATCTTTCTCATGGATTTCTTGGTGTTAGATATGGAAGAAGATAGTAAGATGACTATCATTTTTTGAAGGCCATTCATAGCTACAGCAAGGGTACTAATTTATGTGCACCGTGGTAAATTAATTTTGAGATTCCAAGAAGAAGAAATTGAGTTTGATATGACTAAAGCAATGCAGTATCCAATGGACATGGATTGTTGCAATTTTATAGGAGTTCAGCATTGTTTTAGTGATCCTCTATTTGAATTGTGTTCGGATTCATTGCAAAAAGTATTGATCCATTCTCAGTCAATAAATCCAAATGACAATGAAATAACTGAAGTTTTAGAAGCTCTGTATGCATGGAAGCTCTTTTCAGGGTGGCATCATTTGAAGAGATTTGAGACTTTGCAAAAGCCTATAAAGCCTTTACCAAAGCCGTTAATAGAAGAGCCGCCTGAGTTAGAATTAAAGCCACTTCATGTTCATCTAAAGTATGCCTTTTTAAATCCCTCATCACACTTACCAGTAATTATTTCATCAGCTTTAGATGACAGCATGGAAGACAAGTTATTGAGAGATTTAAGAGAGCATATTAAGGCTATAGGTTAGACAATTTCAGATATTAAGGGATTAAGCCCTTCTATTTACACACATAAGATATTTATGGAAGAGAGTAGCAAAACTTTTGTTCAACCACGGTGAAGGTTAAACTCAAATATGAAGGAATTTGTTACGAACAAAGTGGTCAAATTGCTAAATGTATGAATAATATATCAAATATTTGATTCACCTTGGATTAGCCCAGTGCAAGTAGTGCCAAAAAAGAGAGGCATTACGGTGATTCAAAATGAGCGAAATAAGCAAATAATAATAATGAAGGTCACTAGTTGACGTATATGCAGTGATTATCGAAAGTTAAATGAAGCCACTAAAAAGGATCATTTTCCACTTCCTTTTCTTTATCAAGTTATAGAGAGATTGGAGGGGCACATTTTTCATTGTGCACTGGATAGGTATAGTGCATATTTACAAATCCCAATTACCTCAGAGGACTAAGAGAAAATAACTTTCACTTGTCCTTACAAAATATTTTCATATATGTGCATGCCTTTGGGCTATGCAATGCTCCTGCTACAACGTTGTATGATAGTCATTTTTTCTAACATGATTGAGTTGTGCATCAAAGTTTTTATGGATAATGTTTTAGTATTTGGAATGTCTTTTGATTCTTATCTGGAAAATCTTATTAAGGTGCTTAAGAGATGTGAAGAGACAAATTTAATTTTGAATTGGAGAAATTGTCATTTCATGGTGCAAGAGTGTATTGTACTGAGTCATAAGATATCTAGTAAGGGTATAGAAGTAGATGCAACAAAGATAGAGTTTATCGCTCAACTCCCACCTTCAAATTCAGTTCGAGCAATTAAAAGTTTCTTGGGTCATGCTAGATTCTATAGGAGATTTATAAAGGATTTTTCTAAAGTCTCTAAGCCCTTTACTGATCTTTTGACGAAGGATGTAACATTTAATTTTGATGAGAAGTGTATGAACTGTTTCGTGCTTTTAAAGTCTAAGCTTACAAGCGCACTAATTATAGTTTCACTAGATTGGTCTCTTCCATTTGAATTAATGTGTGATGCAAGCGACTTTTCCATTGGTGCGGTTATTGAGTGAAGAAATGATAAGATATTTCATCCTATTTATTATGCAAGTAGGACTTTAAACGATGCCCAAAAGAACTATACCACGACTAAGAAGGAAATGCTTACTATTATCTTTGCATTTGACCAATTTTATTCTTATTTGGTTTTGTCAAAGGTAACAGTATACATTGATCATGCGACATTAAACTATTTAATGACTAAACCTGATGCAAAGCCAAGGTTGATCAATTTGGTTTTATTGTTGTAAGAATTTGATATCACAATTAAAGATAAGAAGGGTGCTGCAAATTTTGTTGCTGATCATTTATCTAGATTGACTAAGGAAATTATGGAAAAAGGTTGTGAACATAATGTTAAATAAATATTTCACGAGGAGCATATATTAGCAATTAAGGATGACTTGCCTTGGTATGCTAATTATGTCAATTATCTAGTTGAAAAGGTTATTCCTTATGCAATTATCTAGTTGGAAAGTTTATTCCTTATGATTTTTCTTATCAGCGAAGAAGGAAGTTGCTTTCTGATATAAAGAAATTTCTTTGTTATGATCCATTCTCGTTTAAGATTTATGGTGATGGAATTATAAGAAGATGTATGCCTAACGATGAAGTGCTTCCTATTTTAACTCACTATCATTCAAGGGAAGTTATGGGACACTTCGGGCCAGCTAGAACTGCACGTAAGGTTCTAGAGTCAGGGTTCTCATGGCCCACATTATTCAAAGATGCATTTAACTTTTTCAAATCTTGTGATAAATTCCAAAATATGGGAAACATTTTAAGAAGACAAGAAATGCTATTGAGTAACATTTTGGTCCGCGAGATTTTCGATATCTGGGATATTGATTTTATGGGTCCATTCCCTAAATCATTTGTCAATTAACATATTTTAATTATAGTCAATTATGTGAGTAAATAGGTGGAAGCAATTTCCTTACCCACGAATGATGCCCGAGGGGTAGTAAAATTCCTTAAGAAGAATATTTTACAAGATTTGGTACACCCAGAGCTATAAT
Source organism: Pinacopodium congolense (assembly GCA_028565735.1). NCBI lineage: Eukaryota > Viridiplantae > Streptophyta > Magnoliopsida > Malpighiales > Erythroxylaceae > Pinacopodium > Pinacopodium congolense. Next base: position 3,592 of record JAOXYD010082461.1, read on the forward strand.
TAGCGATGTAGGCTCTCACTTTTGTAATTGGCAATTTGAATCTCTCCTGTCTAAACATGGTGTAAACCATAAAGTTGCCACCTCCTATCATCCATAAACAAGTGGTCAAGTGGAAGTCTTTAATCGAGAAATTAAAAGAATTTTAGAAAAGACCATAAATGCATTTAGAAAGGATTGGTCTTTGAAATTAGATGATGCATTATGGGTATATCATACTACTTTTAAGACGCCTATTGTAATGTCTCCATATCGCTTAGTGTATGGTAAATCTTACCATTTACCTGTGGAATTTGACCATAAGGCATTTTGGGCAATCAATTTCTTGAATTTTAATACAAGTTAAGTTGGCAAATAAAGGTTATTGCAATTGAATGAATTAGATGAGTTTTGCCTTAATGCCTATGAAAATGCCAAGTTATATAATAAAAAAATAAGGAAATGGCATGATTAGAATATTGTTCCTCGTGATTTTCAAATTAGCGACAATGTATTGGTGTATAACTCTTGTCTGAAATTATTTTCTGGTAAGTTGCGGTCCAGATGAACTGGCTCGTATGATGTCCTTAATGTTTATCCTTATGATACCATTGTATTATCAAATGGACAGTCATCTTTTAAAGTTAATGGACAAAGGGCCAAGCTTTATGTACCTAATAGGGTCAATGACCAATTTGAAGTTTTTACTCTTTCTGACTGCTCTTAGGTTGTTTAATTTGTGAATTTTATTAGGTTATATTATTTTAGTTCTTTCTTTTTAGTTGTTTTAGTTTGCCTTTCATTCTTTTTCTAGGTTGTTTTAGTTAGGTTCTTTTGTTTTCTTTGTTTTAGGCTTTAGTCGCATGTAATTCTATTTAATTTTATTTTCTTTTTAGCTTTCTTTTGATTTGCTTTTACTTGTTTTAGTTTCTTTAAGTGTCTTTATTTAAGGCCTTTTTTGTTAATTAGCTTTAGTTTTTCCTTTAAAGTTTTTTCTTTTCTTTCTCTTTTATCTTAGGTTTTGTTATTTTCTTTTGTAAAAATTCAGTTTTTAGACTTATTAAGTTTCTTTTTAGTTGTTTTGATTGTTTAAGTTGTTTTAAATTTAGTTCTTAGCTTTTGTTTATTTGTTTATTTGATTTTGGTTTTTGGTTTTTGGTTTTCTTTTAAAGCCTTAGTCTAGCTAACTCTTTTGGTGCTAAAATTTGATGTTTTATTGGCTAGATTTTAAGTTATTTATCTAGGAAATAATTAACATTTTTATGGTATTGATTTTGGGTCATTTAGACATGAATTGGAGCTAAAAATTTGAGTTCGAGCAAATTTCAAAAGTAAAACGTGACAGTTAAATGGCGGGTTATTCTTCTGGAACCCGACGTTCTGTTTTTCGAAGACTCAAACAACGAGAGTAAAACGACACTGTTTAACTTTTCATAGGTTGCCATTTTAGTCTCGTAAAGGCCAGGAAACAACGTAGTTTTGGCTAACTCTCTCCTCTTCTTCCCCTCTTAAGGCGAACTCACTCCTCTTTCCCTAAATCTTTAATTTCTTACTAAATTCTTCACCAAATTCGATGATTTAGGTGTCAAAATCTCATAAATTTCAAGCTCTATATGATTTTAAGGTTATTTCATGCATTAATCACCTCTGTTTGTCCCAAAATTGCCATGTTCTGTTTGAAGGTACTATTCCTTTAAATTTTCTTTTTGATTTTTTATGATGATTTAGGCATTGTCTTAATATAATTTTGATAATATTGGATTCCTTAGAGTATTATCTACATTTTGGTACCATTTTTATGTCATAATTTTTCTGCAAAAATTTGGCTATTTTTCCAACTAGGGGCAATTAACTCTTTTCAATATGCATAATTTTTAACTTGAATTAAGATTTTTATTGGTTAAAAATTAGCCCATATTTTTGGCAATATTCACCAAAATTTAGCATGATTTAGAGTTCTTTACTCGGTTTATGGCTAATTTTGGTGCTTAAATTGCTTTATTTAGTTTTGTCATGCGTCCTTGACAATTTCAAGGAACTTCTAGTTCAAGAAAGATGGCTACTAGAGATGTTTCTCACTTCACGACTCAAGAGAATGCAGATTGGTATGACACTCGTCTACCAAACAAGTTTATAGACAAGAAATTTCTAATTCCTGCTTTGGATGTAGAATTTCAGGTCAGTGTTGTATTCCGTGGGTTAGAATGAGATCCTGTTTTGGTTTTAGTTGGCCTATATTATCCTATCCTCGTAGGGGAGTTGTATGCTAATATGGAAGAGAATGATGCTGAAGATCTTCTTGATATCCAGTATACTGTCAAAGGAGTGCCTATTAACCTTACCCGTGCTTTGCTTTCTCGTCTACTTCATATGCCAGATGTTGGTGAGCCTTATCATCACCGAGTGGACAGGATTCATGGTGATGATGTCGAGTTGGATCCTACTTTTACTTTTGAGGCTACCCGTACGACTTTGGGATTGATTCAGCCTCTTGGCAAGGATTATTTTCTGACTTATCAGTTATCTAAGCATAGGCAGATTGTAGTGGCTCTTATCAGCTCCAATGTTCTGCCTCGTGCTAGTGATCTAAACGAAAAAATGTATGATGCTATCTACCTTTTGCATAAGTTTTATCATGGTTTAGGATCCATTGAGGTTTGCCTATGGCATCATTTATTCTTCAGAGCATGAGAAATGTGGTTCATTCGAAGCATTCCATCAAGAATTTCTGTTTTCCTTCTTAGATTATAAGAGTGCTTAATGAGGATGGTGTTTCATTTTAGGGCTAGATGGCTGTTCAGCCTATGCCCACATCTATTATTAGCTACCATCATCTCAAATCTTATCGTTATGCCAAGGTTGGAGGTGTTTGGCGTAATCTGTCTTGGTAGCCACTTCAGGGGGCGAACATGTTGATAATGATCATGAACCTCCTCCTCCGCCTATTCTAGTTGAAGATATGGCTAAAGGCATGGATTAAGCTTCTTTGGAAGCTACTTTGCTTGCTCTCGGTGTTCCTCCTTCAATTCATATACCATTTCCCCCAGCCGCTAGTAGACATATTGCTATGCCCTATTCTTCAAATCCACTGGACCGCATTGAGCAATGTCTTTCCCATATAAAATCCCAACATGATGTTCTATCCTCTCGTTTTGAGGATGTTCTTCAGCAAGTCGACATAGTTCAGAGTTAGATTTCAGCTCTTTGGGAATTTGTTCGTGACCGATTGCCTCTTCCGAGTTAGCTAGTTTAGTCTTTTAGTTGTTAGGCTAGCTCTTTTTGTTCTAGGCTACTCTTTTTTATATGGTTTTTTATTTTTGGATGACCCTATCTGCTTTGCTTTCATGTATTTCCTTTTTGTTGTTTTTAGTTATTTTGTTCTTTTGATGTATGCTCCCTTTTGGGTACATTCTTGAAATATTCTTGATATAAGTAGCAGTCAACACATTTCCAACTAGATCTCATTTTCCACTTGCTGTAACTTGCCATAGTTGTTATCCACTTGCAGCTGACACATATAAGGACTCAGATAACTCATTTGTGCAAGAGTTGGACAGATAAAAATCCAATTTTGAGGGAGAAATCAGATTGAGAGAAGCTTAGGAGAACCTTAGGGTTATTTTCTCTTATTCTTCACATTTTTCACCTTATTTTATAGATCTGAGTTGTATTTTATAGTTGTTGAAGCCCAATACACGTGATTCAACCTGGTAAACGTGTTTAAAGTTAGATATTGGTGCACTTTAACTGATTTTCATCTATTAAATTTACCTTGCTTTATCATTTGTGCAATAGTATGCTTAATATGATGAGATTGATTTGTTTTTTGCTTAATATGAGTTGCTGAACCTGTTTTTGGTTAGGATCTGTTTTTGAAATGACCTGAGCATGTGCTAAATCTGTTTCCTTGTGAGATTAAGGGATGTTCTTTGCTTTTGGAAGGGATTAATGCTTATTTTACACTTAACATGTAAGATAAAGTTAAGAAATAAGTTAGGATCCAAGAAATCTACCTAATTTATTGGACAAATCCTGAAACAACCTGATTTGAATCATTGAATAACCAAACTATGATTTATCTTGAGGGTCAGAATATGAAATTTGGAATTTTTGGATTAAACTTCTTAGTTTTAAAGCCTTATACTTAAGATTGTGATATAACTAAACTCCAACTTAAGTATTTAGAGATTAAGCCTTGTCTTAACCATAGCATTGCTTATATTGAGTGAAGTGATCCTAGAATAAGTCACTTAATCCATTTTAATCCACTTGGGTCATTGAAGAACAAATTTTTAACCAATTTTATCCATTAAGACAACTTCTTTTATCGAACTAAGCTATTCTACATAACTTGGATTTTTTAAGTTTATTTGGTAATTTAGTTTATGTTTGCATTCAATTTAGATTCTTTAGATAATTGTGATTAAATTTGTCATAGTACTTACAATTTAGCAAAGTATCCCCATGTGAGCGATACTTGGATCTTAAATTTACTTCCACTTATTAATTGTGACTTGTGCACTTGCCATCAGTATTATTTGAAGTTGAATTGAGAAAAATATTCTTAAAGGAACATTAATTTGAAATTAATTTGCATTTATAGAAACCAACCACCAAGTTTTTGACATCATTGCCGGGGAATAATGCTATTCATCATTGGAATACTATGAAGAATTTGTGAATATCAGTTTAGAGCTGTTAATATTGTTTTAAAGTGTTTATATTTGTTTTATTGCTTTGTTTAGCCTGCTTTGTGTGTTTTTTTAATTGTGTTTTGTTTTAGTTTAATTTCTTGCTTGCTTTTAAAGTTGTAGGCATACTCGAGGATCAAAACCTGAAAAACTTGAATTTGATCTGGAACTTGAGCAATCATTTAGGAAGCAAATGAAAGAAACTCGAGCGGACATATATGAATTTGTAGGAGTAGAGACCTCTAGTGAATAATCATTTGATCAATCACTTAAATCATACATGGATCCACCTGAACCAATAGAAAATAGACCTGTTGAGGGTGATAAACCTTTAGCTATGAGAGATTTAGCTTTAGGTAATAGAGGGTAACCTATAACTAACATTGTGCGGCCTATGATCAATGTCAACAACTTTGAAATCGCTCATAACATTATTTCAATGGTTAGAACTTCTCAATTTGGTGGATCAGCTCTGGAAGATCCAAATGAACACTTACATAATTTTATAAATTTTTGTGATGTTTTTAAGAGTAATGGAGTTCCTGACGATGTGATTAGAATAAAATTGTTCATATTTTCTTTTAGAAACATGACTAAAGTATGGGTGAATACACACCCACTTAATTATGTAACAACATGGGATGATCTAATGAAAATGTTTCCATTTTCTCTTAGAGACAAGGCTAATGACCCTAGTATATTAGGTTTGAGATTGAACAACCATTTTTGCACAAATTATGATGAATGGCATTTTCTATTACTATGTACAAATTATGACGAGATCTCATGGAACTTTTCAAGTGATAGAAAAATTTTTTTTTGCCATAAGTTTATGATTGGCAATAGAGTAAATATAAAAAAACCCCATGTATTTTTATGGTTTATCAAATACTCCATGTGTTTTTAAAAATATCCCAGACCCACTTGTATTTTAACAAAATTATCAAATACCCCATGAAACTGTTCAGTGCTGACGGGACGGGTTGACCGTGATGATGTGGCAGTGGTGACTAGGCATATGTGCTAACGTGGCGACTGACATGGCGAGTGATGTAGCAGTTGACGTGACAGTTATTGTACAGGGGGTGTTTGAAAAAAATTAAAACACCGGGGGATGTTTGATAAAAATAAAAAATACGTGGGGGGTTTTTGAAAAAAAATAAAAAATACAGTGGTCTTTTGAAAAAAATGGAAACTATTAAGATAAAATTTTTATAATTAAAAATAATTAAAATAACAATTTCAATGAGCTAATTAACTCTAATTAATTAATTAGTTATAAATTTAAAAAATATTAATTTAAAACTTTAAATTAAATTAACTATAAAATGTATATTTATATTCATAATATTTTTATTAAAAATAATCTTTAGATAAAAATTTCGTAGTATTTATTACATGACAATATGTGATATAGTAGTAAAAATTTTACGATCATTAATATTTTTTTTAATTTTTATTTCATGATTTTAATTATTATGTTTTTTTTAAAATTATTTAATTGAAATTTAAAAAATTAAAAATTAAAAATTTATTTCGTTAACATGTATCATAAAAATAATTTAGTAATGATAATTAAATAAGAAATAAATTTTAAATGAAAATATTCTTAAATATATATAAATGCATATTTATATATATAATTAAAATTAAAAAATTTTATTTATTGTTTCTTATTTATATTTTATTAAAAATATATTCTTTAAAAACAAAAAAATTTTGCGAACTATTAACATTGTCAGAGCATGAACATCATACGAGCAATCTTCATAGCATGCGACCTTTACCATTCATGGTAGTGATGGCCAAATCGACGGCACAATCGTTATGAGAATCCTAATTTTTTTAATTAACACTTAATCATGTCATTTCTAATTCTAAACTCTTATTTACAAAAAAAAATAATAAAAGAGCATGAAAAATTTGTGTGTGTGTACAATTTAATTAAAAACAGAATGAATCACATCAATTAAAAGCTAACCAAGTAATTAAGAATATTTTAATATAAATAACAAACATCAAACTTAATTAGATAATTTTAATGTAGCTATGAAATTATGTATTTCTAATCATAGTGATTAAACCAAAATACCAAAAATATAAAAAAGTAACTTGTAGAAGCCCGTATTTTATTATGAAAAAATCTTCCATCTTAACTTTCTTAAAATTATCCTTAAAAGTTAATGTACAAATGTAATATGTAAAATGAATTATGAACCCATAACAACCAATTATCTATTATTTGTAATTTCATTATATTCTACCACTAATTTTACTATTTAAATTAAATTAAATTTCTTAATTAATAATTATTATTAAGATAATAACTTCTTAATCAAATGCAAGGTTCTTATTTCTGTTCCATTTCAACTGGTACAAGTCGAAGTGTACAGTACTGGCTTAAGAACAGTACAAAGCTCTCATTACAATTTCGAATATCAATACCGATCTGTACCGGTCTTCCCAGTAGGTACCGGTTGGTATGTCAGTCGCAGTATCCTAACAGGATATAATACAGAATACATAAAATTTTGACCTCCCCAGTTTGAATCTCTATTTATGCATTTCTCATTTCTTATTCTCTCCTTTCCCTTGTTTACTTCAACCTTCAGTCGAGCAGTCAACACTCTCCTTTATCACCACCGCTCACCACCACTTAACGCCCCCAAACCCATTTCTGGGCACCTGCACTCCTTGTTGCTTGCACGTCTAGCCATTTGCACTTTTGGCTACTTGCACACCTCTATACCTTAGTGTTACCTAGTTATCGTTTGGATGCATAAAAGAAGACATGGAAAATTGAAGAAAAAAACAAGCATTGGTTGTAAAATGTGTGCCATAGACTCAACAAGAAAAAGGTAGGTTGTGGCAGGGAAGAAAACAAATATGGTTGAACTATGTATGGTCTCCAATATATGCTTTGTTCACCTTTTTTTTTTTTAACAAATTCAACTATTATATGTCAACTTTTGAAAAGTCGTTTGATAATTAAGACAACTTAAATAACATTATTTAACATCGTAATTTTATTATAATTGTAATTTTTACAAACATACATAATAAAGCTTAACTTCAATAATAGATTTTGAAAGTATAACAGTATTAGTTAATAGCTATGTTACAAGTAAAACAAGTTTATCTGTACACTTTGTAAAGATCCCTTTATATAGTCTATTTATATTTTTATTTCATAAGCTTCCAACTAATATTTATTAGGTCGTAAAATTATTTATTACATGCTATTTACTATTATGGACAGTTCTAACTTTTTCTCTATTTTTGTAATAATAAATATTTTTATTTAATTTTTATGTATAAAATAAATTATAATTATTTTATTCAAGAGTCAATTTTATGCTTTTTGTAATAATAAATATGTTTATTTAATTTTTGATGAATAAGTTAATTTATGATGATTTTTATTAAAGTGTCAATTTTATTTTTGTTTTTATTTTAGTCTCTAATTAATGAGTGCTCTATTAATTCATGTTTATATTAGTAATCTTTTTTAATATGTTATTAAATGACCTATTAATTCATATTTATATTTGTAATTTTTTAAAATATGAATTAATGAAAGATGAAAGGAGAAAAGTCTAAAAATTATTTCACTAGTTTACTAATTATTCTAAATAATTCATTAATTCATATAATTAATATGGAACATTTAAGGTAATCATTAAATAATTTTAATATCTCAAATTTATACTATTATTAATTTTTGGGATAAGACTGAAATCATAACATATTAAAATTATTATTTATAAATTTTATAAAATTTAAAAATTATTTTATAATTTTAAAAAATTATTCGAAACGATATTTAATATTGATTAATACTAATACAACACTATACTAAAATTAATTCAGTACCAATACTAGAGCATTTTAAACATTAACCACCGGTGTTTAGGTTACATATTCGTGATTTATATTTTCTCCCCATCCAATTATAGTTAAAATATGCAGGCAACAAAAATGAATGTGAAAATTTTGTCGTTTGCCTCATGCATAAAAGATTTTT